>MJUU01072936.1:8183-23411 GCA_002080025.1 Modiolus philippinarum
TGAATTATTTCAGTGAATTGGTAAATGTGGAATTTTTCAAACTGAATTTATTTCAGTAAATTAGTTGGTAGACTGAATCTATTTCAGTAAAGTTGTAAACTGTTGAAAAAAATATATGCTTTAATTTGTAATGCAAGTGCATGGATATTTTGCTGTACGGCGTTGGAATTGATTATTGTAATGTTGTTAGTGACTTTTTAATATGGATTAAAATGACAAACTTTGTCATACACATGGATGTTGTCCTTTCGGAGTTGTAACTGGAGTTATTTGTCGTTAAGACATTCAGTATCTAGCGTGAGAAGCTGCTTTCGATGGTGTATATTGGCATGTTGGAGATACCTTAGGTGCTAGATAAAGTATAGACTAATGGTTAGTCTTTGCAATATACATTTGTTATGACCTGTATTGGTTCACCATGGGTATGTTGTCTGCACGTTCGTAGATATTGTTTGGGGAATTACTGAATTCCAAGTTTTGATTTGAAATCAGATTTTTAATTGTTTTATATGATGCCCAAATTACGTGTGATTTTCTAATTGTAACAAACAAGCAGTTTGTTTTGGATTCATGTATCGAGTTATGTCTGTTTATACATTTTAAGTAATACCATGGGCATTGTGCTTTCGGTGATGTATAAAACATTCATGGGGTACAAGATGTACAGTGATTGGATAGGACTTGTTAAGCTAATGTTAAGCTTGTGTTTTGAGAAGTTGGATCTTCTCTTGGGTTTCCTGTGTTGACAAGCCTTAGGATGTTGAAACTGAAATTTTGTTCAGTACACTTTACGTTATGGAGTAGAGTTCTACTGGAGTTACAATAATGAATGTATAAGAGGATTTTTAACTAGCATTTTGCTAGTAGTGTTCGTTACATTTACACAGCACGTACTCGTTAGTTTTGGATTATATCTGACATTTTTGTCAGACACTCATTACTTCGGTATATGTAGAGTTTGGATAATATAGCTACATTGTATTTTATGCTATGGAACTTAGTAATTGTGAAGAGATTTCGCCTGGATGATGTGTCATTTACTTTTGGGAAGGATCAACTATGCTCGGACACAGTGACTTACCAATGACGACTACAATTTGATGTTTACCTATATGCTGATGTCTACTGGAGTACTTTTGTGGATTTGTGAACTTTTTAGACATTTTTATCTATTATATATCCTTTACAATGAACTTTAACTTTAAATACTAATTCAGCATTTCATCAATTGCAGAAACTGACTTTCAAAATAATTGGTTTTTTTTGTATTTAATGTTATTTATATTTTTGTATATTGTAATTTCTTCCTAATTCTTGGGACTAATGTGAGGGCACATTAGATCTTAAGAGAGGGGGAGTGTGACGGTGGTCACTTTGTTTACTTGTTTACGTTTTTATATTGGGTATTTTAGATTAATGTTAGTATTATTTATAGTTCCTCAAGTAATTCTTACGAGTACGGCCACGTAAATTCTCGCCGGGACATTTCCCGTTTGGCTTCACGTACCGGTTTCCCCGGCCGGGCTCGTTGCCCCTAGGAACTATAAATAACGTCACTCACCGGGTCACCGGGACAGTCAAACGTTAGGGTTTGAAACGAGCAGACGCTCAATATTTGGCTACCGTTGTTTTTATCATATTATCATGTAACAAGTATTCATGGTCGTCACTATGTCTTGTATATTATAAATGTAACATGTAGGATAGCAAATAAACATTTTGTTTATATACAGCATTAATCATTTCCAAATATCCTGGAATCCGGATTTTATATCGGAGTGAACAACGAGCCAGAATCTAGCACTCCGGTTACATAAGCTTTCAGTAATATGTCAATGGATTTGGTGTAGCTCTTACCGTTTTTGAGCTATAAGGGGCCAAAGAGGAACCATAAGGAGTCATAAGGGCTAATTTTCATTTTCCCTAGTTTGTGTCCAGCTAATTACTGGGTCAACCCCCCTATTGTGTCCATGCAATAATTGTGTCAAGCTCTTTAGTATGTCCATACTCACTTTCAATTACACTTGTTCAAATTTCAGCGGTCGACATGCTGTGGTCGTATCATGCTGCGCTGGGCGTAGCCCTTTATTATTTCATAAAAACCATTATCCGATTTATATCATCCACTTCTGTTTATAAAATCCCCTCGTGTTTTCTTGTTTCTACATATGTTCAACAGGTTCACATCTCATCCAAGATGGCTACCACCAGGGAACATAGTTTAACATAGGACCGTATGGGCTATTGTTGTAAATGTTACTGCTTGAAAACTGTTTTATACATCAATTTGATTTTAACTAGGCATGGTAGCATGGTGGTCATTAAATAAATATAGGATTTAAGTACCGATTATAAATCAATGATGGCCGCCACTGCAGATCTTAGTTTAACCTTGGACCCTCAATGATGTGTATTGCTAAATTCTTGAAAGCTGTATGGTCATCTAACAAATTGTATAAATTTGTAGCGATCACAATTCCAAACTGGCTGCCAGCCGGAAACATAGTTTAACATAGGACCATATGGGAAAATGTTGTTAATTGTTGAAAACTATTTCATATATACGTCCAAATTGACAGTAACTGGGTATTTTAACATGACAGTAATCTACCAGATGGATGATTTTACTACCAATTGGCCTTTTCTCAGATTAAGCATTCAACCCTGTGGGAAATCTTATTTGATCAATAGCCACCAGGTGAGGGATGACAGGCTCACATGTGAGCCTCTGGTTGTTTTTCATTTATGTTTTGTTTGTTTTGTGTTTATTTTTTGTTGTTGTTTTTTTCACAAAAAGAGCTATTTCTTGATATTAGAAAATTAATTCAATTTTTGATATTAGAAATTCAATTTCATTTTTAATAAAAAAGCAATATTAAATTTTTTTTTTCTTTTTCAATATTAGAAAATTAATTTGTAATATTAAAGATGATTTTCTACTATTAGAAAATGATTTTTTTAATATTGAAAATCATTGTCTAATATTGAAAAATAATTTTCTAGTATTACAAAGTGACGAATTTCTAATATTAAAAATATAGCCTTTTGTCCACGTTGGCTTGCCATTTATTAATATCAGAAATTCGTTTTCTTTTATCATGTAGTTCTGCGAATGTAAACGCATATGACAAATATCTGTGAGAAACCTGAGTGAACATCAGTCAGTGCTCTAAATTTCCCGGAAAATTTTCATCCCATGCCCTTCTTGTCTCTAAATTTACTGTACACATTGCAACTTCCGTAAAAGAAAAGTAAACAATGTGGGAATATTTTAAAAGCAAGGAATACGCGTAATACACGTTCAAAGGTTCATTAGATTTCTAAGCTCTGTTTTTTTTAAAGAGCACTTTTCAAATGTAACAAGCCGTAATTTCCCTATGGTGATCGTCCCCTCCGATCGCGGGGGTAGGCATAGATACGATAACGTAACCCTCAGTCCACTACGTTCCCGTGAGTCCACTACCGGAACGTAGTGGACCGAGGGTTACGTTATCGTATCTAGGGTAGGCAATGCATTGCTTACCCCCGACTTACCTTAATTGCAATCATAAGGGACCGACCAATTAACCTGAAAGGGGGGGGTTATGTTTTTTTTTCTGGACAGAATTTTTTTTATTTTTTGCATGCGTATCAACAAAAATATTTTTTTTTTCAAAATTAACATTATTTATTGGGGCAGAAAGCCTCCTTCAGAATTTTTTTTTTTCATCATTTTGGCAGCCAAAATATTTTTTTCACATAAAATCAGATCCAAAATATTTTTTTTTAGAAAAAAAACTATAGCCCCCTCCCCTTCAAGTTAAATGGTCGGTCCCTAAGTTTTATTACACAGATAATAGATACGATAACGTAACCCTCAGTCCACTAAGTTGGGAACGTAGTGGACTGAGGGTTACATTATCATATCTACATAGATAAAGCCTTCGTGTTTTCCCACCTTGGACAAGGAAACCTACTGATTTTGCAATGCAAGATTATGTTGTAGCTTGTCATTTTATACCAGCCAATATTTTATCATAACAATTTTCTAATCCGACTTGACATCACAGTACTGGATTGACCAATCAGATCAGTTGATTTTTATCTTACACCCCCAATATAAGTGGTGATGCGATCGATGTCTATGTAAAAGATAGATATTTCAAATTCCAATAAGTCCCGGGTAATAACTATGGTCTTGAAATTAAGATATGATATTAATATTGATGTTCAAAATGTATAATCTGAATATAATTAAACTTGAAGTTACATAGATATATGAGGGGGCCGGAGAGGCTCTCATCCAGGAATTCCGACTTTATTTTTTTCTAAATCCCGAAATCTGATGCATGAGGGGGAGGGGGAAAATAAACACCAGTGAGAGTGCCAGACAAAAAATCTCAAACACCCTCATGTAAGATTTCTTGTGTCTCTGAGACTCGGCAAGCTTATTCTGAGTACCTGAAATCTTACCCTTGGGTGTCTGAGATTTTTCTGTCTGGCACTATATATATATATATATATACACCTGGTGTCTAAGATTCATATAATCTCAAAGCTGTTTCTTCTATAAATGTAGGACAGCCCAAAGAAGACAGGGTCTGACATGAGAAGCTGTCTTACACGGGTTGATGACTAGTCCAATGTTGTGATTTGTTCCATGTCACAGTTGTTACCATTATAAACTCCATGGATGATTTGATATCATGATTGAGAACTCTTCAAGAAATGGCAAATTTTACTTTCCTGCAGTTTGATCATTGTATATTACGGAAGAAATAGGTTCTTAGGTTCAACCAACATTGAAGATCAGGATGTCTCCAACTTGTGTGTGAAATTCTCAGTCTGTGCCTTTAGCCACTAGCCCTATACCCGAGACTAGTAAAATCAGTCTCGGGCTATGAAAAGTTGAAGTTACTAGCCTGGTGGGCTAGTTAAAATTGTACCTTATTAACAAAGAACCTTCTGTAAGGGCTAGTGAAATTTAGTTCGGGCTAGTACAACACGGGACCTTACTAGCCCCTTAGGGCTAGTGAATGAAAAAGTTTTCGGCACAGACTGAATTCTATGTCTTATACCCTCATTTCACTCAGGGAAAAGAAGGAATTTCTCACACTTGTGGAAGATATCCCTTATCTTTAATATGGTCTCATATAAGAACATGTTAATCTTGTATATCATTATAACATGTGGTCATCCTGAATATGCATAAAAATTTGCCACTAGACATTAAGCCTCCATCACTCTCTTAAGGCTATTCTTTTATATAGCTAGTACACATATCCAGACTTCATCTATCATAAAAGTGTGCATAAAAAATTTCATGTAATGCTTGTAATTCTTGAACAGGAAAAGTATTGAAAAATTTGATCAAATACAGTCTGGCTTAACAGCTGGTACAGTTAGAAAAACCTTTTTACGGTGAATTCCCTTTGCAAGTAATTCCCCTGACCATTTACTTCAATTGGTTGTCACATAAAAACACAACACATTTAAACACTGACCCGAAAACAAAGGAAACGCTGAAATAATTATAACTAGCAGTAATTTATGCAGACTTCAAGTTTTCATTGGACCCTTGCACATTATGCAAAATTATAAATTTTATTAGCTTTCAATGAATAAAGTGACCATTAAGGATGTGTTCTGGTCATGTTTCGGTATCATTGAAATTTCCTTTGGAAAAAAACTAAAAAATATTTATATTTTATGTACGATGGCATATTGGATTAACAAAATTTATGCTTATCTTTAAATTGTGTAAAAAAATTATTCATTTCTTCCATGTAGTTTCAGAGTAATCACAAACTGAAGATCAATGCTCTAATTGGCTGTTCAGGGGTCATGTCAGATTTTCACAAAATATGGGTTGGGATAGCAAAAGCCATTTTGGCATTTTATGAAAAAATATGCACTTCAGATTAAGTTTTGCTTTTAAAGTGTTACATATTTTTGCAAAAAAAAAAATCACAAACCAATGGAGTTTAAACCATTACCTGTTAAAAAATTTAGAAAATCTACATTTTAGGGAAATATGGAAATGCTAAAATTGCCTTTTAAAATCATAAAAAATTGGACAAAACTTTCTTATACCAATTTGAACATATGATTTTTGGGGTTTAATTTATTCAGTCCATTTATTTACAGCTTTTAATACTCTAAGCTAAATCTTTTCCATGAAAAAAGTAAAAAAAAAATGGAAAAAATGTCTAAAAAAGAGAAAAAAGTGTTACAATTTGTCACTTTCAAACATCTGTAGCAAAATAATTAATTAACAACCTATGAATTTTTCTTCATATGTTGATTTTTTGGTTAAGAAGATTGAAAAAAAAACAAGATTGAAAAAAAGTTTAACACTTTAAAATTTTGGCTCCAGACCAGAGTACATCCTTAAATAAAGTTCACTTTGTATAAATATACATTCAGATGAGGGACACAGTCTTAATTTTATTAGGGCCCCGCCACATAGTGGCAGACTCCCTATAGAAATTGCTCCGTCCGTCTGTCCGTCTGTAACAACGTCGTGTCCTGACATTTTTGTCTTTTGAGATAGGCTTTTGATATTTTGCATGTAGATAGATCACTCCAAGACGATGTGATGAACAATGATTGGTGACCTTTGACCTTGACCTTTGTCTTCAAGGTCAGATTTTTGCTTTTCTAGTGCCAAGTCGTGTCCGGGCTATATCTTTTTTGTCTTTTGAGATAGGCTTTTGATATTTTGCAAGTAGATAGATCACTTCAAGACGATGTGTCATGAACCATGATTGGTGACCTTTGTCCTTGACCTTTGTTTTCAAGGTCAGATTTTTGCTTTTCTTATTACAAGTCATGTCCGGGCTATAACTGTTATGTCTTTTGAGGTAGGCTTTTGATATTTTGCATGTAGATAGATCAGATAGATCATTTGAAGACGATGTGTCATGAACCATGATTGGTGACCTTTGACCTTGAACTTTGTCTTCAAGGTCAGATTATTGCTTTTGGGTATTACTTTCTGTTTATATCTTGATGATATGATCATTTCTATACTTGTAATGTGTCCACACTTGTACTGTGTTCACACCTGTATTGTGTCCACACACACTTAAATTTGCACTTATATACAGTGGGGCCCAAAGAGATGGCTGCCATTTCTCCGATGTCTAGTTCTTGTTACTCTAGATAATAGACAATATTTATTCACATGAACACATTTACAATAAATGGTTATGGCATGAACAAAACAACACAATTGAGAATATCATCACAAGCATATAATCTACAATACTGCATGCACATTACTACCATGATATTGTTACGGCTAGGAGGTAGGCATAGGCTGATAGGATTGTATGTATGTATTTCACTTATTTTTAGTCACTATGGCACACCTTACTTTTATTCTTGTCTATTTTTAGCGTGACGTGTCGTTTGTGCCATATGACGTTTTTCGCATGAATGGACATTATCAAAGACATTTCTGTTGCAGATATTGCGATAATAATGATGTATATTGTATGTAAATATTGTAATTATTATGTAATAAGTGGGAAGGATAAGACAGAGTTCGTCCGACTTGTTTGACCACGGGGGGTCACCCGACTGAACGACATGTTCCCATCTTTATTTCTCCCGTATATTTCACTTCCACGTCATTTTACCTACTTGTTTTTATTCCCGCTAGGTTTGAATATTGTTATCAGGGTTTATTCCAGTTAAGTTTAGCCCTATTCAAGTCCCGTTTGCCCATTTTCCGACTTGACTGCACGTCAACATTCGTAGTTTCCGCCATTACTGAACAGCTGACGTAGTTTGGAATTTGACCTCATGAACTTCGGATGTTGTCCAAACGTCCCATTTCACCATAGAAGCACGAGATGTGTGTTGTCCAGCAGTATAAAAGGAAGCGTTCCACAGTCTTTCAACAGACTGCGGCCCGCGACCAGGGCGATCAGACCAGTCTGGAAGCTAGTAACCATAGCTAAAGATAAAAGGGCCGCAGTCGGAACCAGTCTATACCAGTCTATACCAGTCTTATTAACAATGTCAACGTCATCCCTAATGTAGAATAGACTAAACCATGTTTGACCGAGATACGTCACCAAGTCGAGTTTAAACTACGTTGTTGATAAACAATTGACGTACCAAAAAGGGGGGTCTCACTTATATTTTATTGTTTGCGGGGGTATATAGAAATCACCCTGTCTGTCTGTCCGTCCGTCTGTCTGTCTGTCCACACTTCTCGTAAGCGCAACTCCTCTTAAACCACTTGAAGGATTTTGATGAAACTTTACACAAAGGAAGGACACTATATGGAGATGTGCATGAAGGAATATAATTATTGTCCGAAACCAGGAAGGGGAGATAATCCGACTTTGACTTTTCGTTGATTCCCCATGTATGGGTTACCTTGTAAGCGCAACTCCTCTTAAACCACTTGAAGGAATTTGATGAAACTTTACACAAAGTAAGAACACTATTAGGAGATGTGCATGAAAGAATATAATTATTGTCTGAAACCATGAAGGGGAGATAATCCGACTTTGACTTTTTGTTGATTCCCTATTTATGGGTTACCTCGTAAGCGCGATTCCTCTTAAACCACTAAAAGGATTTTGATGAAACTTTACACAAAGGAAGGACACTATATGGAGATGTGCATGAAGAAATATAATTATTGTTCAAAACCAGGAAGGGGAGAAAATTGAACTTCGACTTTTCGTTGATTCCCCATTTATTGGTTACCTCGTAAGCGCAACTCCTCTTAAACCACTTGAAAGAATTTAATGAAACTTTACACAAAGTAAGAACACCATATGGAGATGTGCATGAAGGCATATAATTATTGTCAGAAACCAGGAAGGGGAGATAATTCCACTTTGAGTTTTCATTGATTCCCTACGTATGGGTTACCTCTTAAGCACAACTCCTCTTAATCCACTTGAAGGATTTTGATGAAACTTTAGACAAAGGAAGAAAACTATATGTAGATGTATAAAATGTCAAATAGGCTTAAAAGGGTGAATTTTATATTTGTCTGATTTAGACAGAGTGTTTTCATTGAAACCCTTGTGAAAAGTTTTTTCTTGAAGATTATATCATTGTGTCCACACTTGTACTGTGTCTGCACCTGTATTGTGTCCACACCAACTTAATTTTGCACTTACCATATCGATTCAGGGTTCAATGAGCGGGGGGTATCTTTGGCTGCCATTCGGCGACAGCTCTTGTTATCAATACTTTTTATACATGTAACAGCGGGGGAATAAATTGTAATAGTAAATCTATTTAGAGTTTGTTATATCTGTTGTACATATTTATTAGTGACGTCAGGAGTTTCCCGTTTATCTGAATTAACCAGTGCCTTGAGCTTTGCCACTACGCTACCACTATGTGGTTATGCTACCAATAGCCATTTACGCTACCAGTATACTGCTTAATATGAATAACCAGTGCATTATAGATCCCTAGTAGTGAATCTCATCTCTTTGGGCCCATAAGGCCAATGTTAAATTTCATTTTTTCATCCCCCGTGCAATCAACCGTGACTTATACTTTCATGCCTGTCTTCCAGCGTCCTGAACGTAGAGCACCGTGAGCATAGTGAAATGGTGTGAGAGTAGTGGGACGATGGAGGACGTGTTTTGAGTTGTACCCTTCCCATTCATTAACTTATTTAGTTTTTATCTACTTATTGTTCTATTTCGTTCTGTATCATTGTTGATTTGTGGTGCATTTCCTTTTACTGTTTCCTGTATCTATATACTTTTCATTCAATTAGGCAATAAATAATACACTAATTTACATATATACATATTTTATTTTCTCCGTCATCAAGCAGTCCTGGGTCAGGGAATGGGGACTGGGAGGTTCCTAAAAAAGAATAAAAAAAATGAAAAATAATAAAAATTATTGTTATGTCTTTTCTTTGTTCCTCCTCTCCCTTTAAGGCCCAAATCCCCCTCTCATTTTCCCGAAATGAGCACGCGAGCAGTACGAGCAGCGAAATGAGCACACGAGCAGTGAAAACGAGCAGCGTTAGCATACCTTTAAACGGCTAATTTTCCCACCGCTTACCAGCCAACCAACATCACCGCCGCCGCCAATTACCAACCAACCAACGCCGCCGCTTATCAACTAACCAACACAACCGCGCCGCTGAATTCCCGAGATGAGCAGGCGAGCAGCATGAGCAGTGAAATGAGCACACGAGCAGTGAAAACGAGCAGCGTGAACATACCCTCAAACAACGAATTTGTCACTTTTCCCACCACACAGCAGCAGCAGCAGCAAAATATTCCCGATATGAGCACGCGAGCAGCACGAGCAGCGAAATGAGCACACGAGCAGCGACATTCCCAATCTGACCGTATTTAAAGCTTTGTTCTGTAAAATATCGTCATTCGTACTTCGAATCCAGAGAGAGGAAGACGTCTATAATGTATCACTGCGACCTTTGTGAATATACGACCAATCGTCACTTCAATCTCGTACGCCACAAGAATCAGAAACACGATATGGAAAATACTTCACCAACTGAATCGGATACAGAGTCCAACCTATCAGAAGAAAGCGATCACGAATCTGTATATAGCAACGAAGAAAGTAACGACTCTAATACGTCAGAAGAGTCCACGGACGAAAGCACTGACGATGAAGATGACCAAGAGTCTCCATGGAAGGTGATCGTGAATCAAACGTTTGACAAACTCGAACCAGAATACAACAAGAAAGTAGAAGAGTTGATGGAAGAAGGACACGACTCCGAAAAGGCTCGTTTAGCCGCATATGAAGACATGAATAAACTTTTTAGAGACCATATGAGAAATCAATACGGTGTTCTGGATGCAGGATTTCAACAAAGATCCAATTCACAAAAAGATCAGAGATACGGCCAAACGTTTAAGAGATGAAGAAGACTACGAAAGACTACGAAACCAGGGAATCTTGGCAATATGCAGTGAAGAAAAGAAAATATCTGTTAGATGACGTATTGGACGGATTCGAACCACCACCAATCGAAGACAGCAACGACTCGATGTAAAGTCACAGAAGAAAAGGGGGGATGGGGTAATGCGGCCTATCCTTTAAGATAGCCAGTCACAAGCCTGGATAAACGCAGAGTGCCCCTTTGAAATATGTACTTAATGACCCTCTTGTCAAAATTTTGGACCCCTTTTACACCCATACTATTAGAGGTAGAGCCTTATCAATGTCACCATTCGATTTAGAATGACAAAGATACCCCGAAAACATATATGACACGTCTATAGTACTGGACTTAGAAAAATTTGTATTTAGGCCATTCCCGAAATTGTGGACCCCTCATAACATCCCACATATTAGAGTCAGGGTTTAATTAATGTCACCATTCGATTTAGAATGTCAAAGTTACCCCAAATACATATATAACATTACTATAGTACTTGACTTAGAAAAAATCGTATTTTGGGCCATTCCCGAATTTTTGGGTACCCCTATCTTCTAAACGGTAAGAGATAGAGACTTGAAACCTTCACCAATCGCTGTAACAGCTTGAAATTACTCCGGATTGATATATACATTGTACGGAAGACGAACGGTAACTCTGGAAATCGAGAAAAACTAGAGTAGTAATGGGTACAGTTCATCCCCCCCTTTTTTACGCAGTAAAAAGCTAAAAAGCTAAAACTTTCAAACATGAGGGAAAGGCTCCCATTGGTCCGTTCAAACTTGATACGATTTGAAATCGGGCGCGCAACGCTCCCATTGGTCCGTTTTGAATATTCGAATTTCAAATCTGGAGGGAAACGTTTTCATTGGTCCGCTTGGAGTGTCGTCACTTCCGTTGACGTCATACTTCCGGTTGACGTCATTTCCGGTGACGTCACCTCCGGTGACGTCATACTTCCGGTCACGTGACTTCCGGTGACGTCATACTTCCGGTCACATGACCTATGACGTCATACTTCCTCCTGCTCCTCTTGCTCCTCCTCAAATGATAACTGAAAACCACCTATATACTACTAATGTTTTTCTCGATTTCCAGAGTTATCGTTCGTTTTTCGTACAATGTATATATCAATCCGGGGTAACTTTGCGCTCCTACAGCGATTGATGAAGGTTTCAAGGTTCTACCTCTTACCGTTTGGAAGATAGGGGTATCCGAAAATTCGGGAATGGTCGAAAATACAAAATTTTCTAAGTCGAGCACTATAGGCGTGTTATATATGTATTTGGGGTAACTTTGACCATCTAAATCGATTGGTGGCATGTATTAAGTCATATCTCTAATATTTTGGGTGTTATGAGGGGTCTAAAATTTCGGAAAAGGCCCAATTTTCACAAATTTCAATTTTTCCAAAGTCAAGTACTAAAGACATGTTATACATGTATTCGGGGTAACTTTGTCATTCTAAATCGAATGGAGACATTTGTGAGGTAGTATCTGTAATAGTTTGGGTGCTACGAGGGTCCAAAATTTTGACAAGGGGGTGAATTCTAGTATACATTCCAAAGGGGCACTCTGCGTTTCTCCAGGCTTGTGACTGGCTACCCTACGGATAGGCCGCATTACCCCCGACCGTTTTCTTCTTTTCTTTTATTTACATCGAGTCGTTGCTGTCTTCGATTGGTGGTGGTTCGAATCCGTCCAATACGTCATCTAACAGATATTTTCTTTTCTTCACTGCATATTGCCAAGATTCCCTGGTTTCGTAGTCTTCTTCATCTCTTAAACGTTTAGCTGTATCTTTGATCTTTTTGTGAATTGGATCTTTGTTGAAATCCTGCATCCAGAACACCGTTTCCAGGTATTGTTTTCTCATATGGTTTCTAAAAAGTTTATTCATGTCTTCATATGCGGCTAAACGAGCCTTTTCGGAGTCGTGTCCTTCTTCCATCAAGTCTTCTACTTTCTTGGTGTATTCTGCTTCGAGTTTGTCAAATGTTTGATTCACGATCAGCTTCCATGGAGACTCTTGGTCATCTTCATCGTCAGTGCTTTCGTCGGTGGACTCTTCTGACGTATTAGAGTCGTTACTTTCCTCGTTGCTATATGCAGATTCGTTAGAGTGATTGCTTTCCTCTGATACGTTGGACTCTGTATCTGATTCATTTGGCAAAGTTTCTTCCATGTCGTGTTTCTGATTCTTGTGGCGTACGAGATTGAAGTGACGATTGGTTGTGTATTCACAAAGGTCGCAGTGATACATTATGGACGTCTTCCTCTCTCTAGATTCGAAGAACGAATGACGATATATTACAGAACAAAGCTTTAAATAGGGTCAGATTGGGAATGTCGCTGCTCGCGTGCTCGTTTCACTGCTCGTGTGCTCATTTCGCTGCTCGTGCTGCTCGCGTGCTCATCTCGGGAATATTGCTGCTGCTGCTGCTGCTGTGCGGTGGGAAAAGCTTCATATTCGCCGTTTAAGGGTATGCTCGCGTTTTCATTTGGCTGCTCGTACTGCTCGCGTGCTCACCTTGGGAATATTGCTGCTGCTGCTGCTGCCGCTGTGCGGTGGGAAGAGCGACAAATACGCTGTTTTAGGGTATGTTCACGCTGCTCGTTTTCACTGCTCGTGTGCTCATTTCGCTGCTCGTGCTGCTCGCGTGCTCATCTCGGGAATATTGCTGCTGCTGCTGCTGCTGCAGCCGCTGTGCGGTGGGAAGAGCGACAAATTCGCTGTTTAAGGGTATGTTCAAGTGCTCATTCCGCTGCTCGTTTTCACTGCTCGCGTGCTCATTTCGCTGCTCGTGCTGCTCTTGTGCTCATCTCGGAATATTGCTGCCGCTGCTGCTGCTGCCGCCGCCGCCGCTGTGCGGTGTCAAAAGTGACAAATTCGCTATTTAAGGGTATGTCAACGTGTTCATTTCGCTGCTCGTTTTCACTGCTCGTGTGCTCATTTCGCTGCTCGTGCTGCTTGCGTGCTCATCTCGGAAATTTGAGAGGAGGATTTGGGCCTTAAAAGGAGAGGAGGAGTGAAAAAAGACAATAGTAACATTTTTTTTTAATTTAATTTTTTATTTTTAGGAACCTCCCAACACCTATTCCCTAACCCATGACTGCTTCATGACGCGGAAAATAAATATGTATATGTGTATATTAGTTGATTATTTATTGCCTTATAGAATGAAAAGCCTATAGGTACAGGAAACAATAAAATATAAAAAAAAATAATACACAGAACGGAGTACAACAATAAACAGATGCAAAAGCTGGGGTGACGTTAGGACAAAACAAGACATGAACTCCAGAGTACACAAAACAAAGGGAAATAACAGAGATCGTAATAGGAAAACAAAAGACGAAGCATAAAAACAGGATAATCAATAAGAGGTTTGAGTTAGAATACTGAACCCAGTTACCCCACCCCAACCGTCACACCACTCTCACACCATTTCGCGGTGCTCTACGTTCTTGACGCTTGAAAGTAGGGATCATGACCATATAAGGAAAAATGGGCGTGGTTAATTAGCTCATTTGCATAATCAGGAAGAATTTAGGGATTATAACATTAGCTCTATGGGAGCATAGGTGGTCTAGAGTATCCCGATTCACTACTTTTCAATGAATCTCCCATAGGGTACCTGTGGTAAACTTATTCCTAACTTGCGGTCATATTGAATGATGTACGAACATAAAAATTACAATTGAAGGGGACAACTAACGGTTTACTGTGATTCCAATTGTCTCGGAAGTTTCAGAGGGGAAGATCTTTGAATGAAAAGTTGACGCCGGAAGACAAACGCAAAGTGATGGCATAATGAAAAAAAAAAGAAAGATGTAACAAAAATAAATAACTTCCATTGATACTGTACACCAAACAAATGTTATGTTTCTTCGTTGTATAATCATTCTACTCGCGCAGAAATAATACAGAGAAAAACAAACTCCTACTTTACTACAAGAACAAATTTGAATTATGAGATCACCTATTAAATTTTACATTTTAACCATTAAAACATAGCTATAACAATGGTAACCTTCAACACCCCAATTACCTTATCGGTAATTTGTGTCAATTGGGACTGATATTCTCAGTATCACCGAACTGGACACTATCACGAAATTATCGTGTCACTGTGAAGGCGTCACGTACCGGTTGCTATGCTGACGTCATGTTTTGTTTCATACGCGTAAGGCGTTGTATAGAGATTGCATATAAATTATTGAAATTAACAATAGATAAACTGTGCTAAAATAGAAATTTAAGCTTTTTTCAATAATCATACAATTTTATTTATCTTTTTTTGAATTACCGATAAAAGTAATATAGGACATTTTGT
>MJUU01072942.1:3370-13447 GCA_002080025.1 Modiolus philippinarum
ATGAAGTAAAATTTTCAAAACGCTTAACTTTTTTTCACATTTTTAAAGAGTTAGTATAAACTGCAGACTAAAAATTTTGCTTTTCATATCTTTTTAATGCCAAAATTCATGAAGTTTTTGCTTTGCCAATTATAAAACTCCTTCGAAAGGATAATTTTCATAACACTAAATAGGTTGTGTCATTTTTAAAGACTGAGTTTAAACCGCTAATTAGAAATCTTACTTTTCAAACCTATTCCATGTCAAATTTCAAGAATTTTTTATTTCGCAACCTATCAAACTTCTACGCAATGATATAATGATGTAAAATTTTCAAAACACTTAACTTTTTTGACATTTTTCAAGAGTTAGTTTACACCGCAGACTAAAAATTTTACTTTTCATACCTTTTTAATGCTAAAATTAATCAAGTTTTTCCTTTGCGAATTATAAAACTCCTTCAAAAGGACATTATGATGTAAAATTTTCAAAACACTGAGATTTTCATGTCATTTTTAAAGACTGTGTTTAAACCACTGCTTCAAAATCTTACTTTTCATACCTATTATATTCTTAATTTGATGATTTTTGTATTTCGCAACATATCAAATGCCTTCGCAAGGATATAATGAAGTAAAATCTTTAAAATGCTTAACTTTTTTTCACATTTTAAAAGAGTAAGTATAAACTGCAGACTACAAATTTTACTTTTCATATCTTTTTAATGCTAAAATTCATGATGTTTTTGCTTTGGGAATCAAAAAACTCCTTTCGAAAGGATATTATGATGTAAAATTTTCATAACACTGATTTTTTTTGGTCATTTTTAAAGACTGAGTTTAAACTGCTGATTAAAATTCATACTTTTCATACCTATTCCATGTTAAATTTCAAGAATTTTTTTATTTCGCAACCTATCAAACTCCTACGCAATGATATAATGATGTAAAATTTTCAAAACACTTAACTTTTTTGACATTTTTCAAGAGTTAGTTTACACCGCAGACTAAAGATTTTACTTTTCATACCTTTTAATGCTAAAATTAATCAAGTTTTTGCTACGCGAATTATAAAACTCCTTCGAAAAGACATTATGATGTTAAATTTTCAAAACACTGAGATTTTTATGTCATTTTTAAATACTGCGTTTGAACCACTGCTTCAAAATCTTACTTTTCATACCTATTATATTCTAAATTTGATGATTTTTGTATTTCGCAAGATATCAACCGCCTTCGCAAGGATTTAATGAAGTAAAATTTTCAAAACGCTTAACTTTTTTCACATTTTAAAAGAGTGAGTATAAACTGCAGACAAAAAATTTTACTTTTCATATCTTTTTAATGCTAAAATTCATGAAGTTTTTGCTTTGCGAATTATAAAACTCCTTTCGAAAGGATATTATGATTTAAAATTTTCATAATTTTTCATTTCGCAACCTATCATACTCCTATGCAATTATATAATGATGTAAAATTTTCAAAACACTTAACTTTTTTTAATTTTTGAAGAGTTAGTTTACACCGCAGACTAAAAATTTTACTTTTTAACCTTTTTAATGCTAAAATTCACCAAGTTTTTGCTTAGCGAATTATAAATCTCCTTTGAAAGGAAATTATGATGTAAAATTTTCAAAACACTTAATTTTTTTTGTCATTTTTAAAGACTGAGTTTTAACCACTGATTAAAAATCTAACTTTTCTACCTATTCTTTGCTAAATTTGATGATTTTTTTTTATTTTGCAACATATCAAACTCTTTCGAGAGCATATAATGATGTAAAATTTTCAAAGCACTTTATTGCTTACTTCATTTTTAAATAGTAAGTTTAAACCGGATACTTAAAATTATACTTTTCATACCTCTTAAATGCTAAAATCCATCAAAGTTATAACTTTGTGAATTAAAAAATTCTTTGGAAAGGATAATATGATGAAGTAAAAGTTTTAAAACACTGAATTGTTTTGATCATTTATAAGACTGAGTTTTTGTTTTTTCAACTACTTATCAAAATATTTATTTTTCTTACCAAATTTCATGATTTTTTTAATTTCGAAACGGAGTACACATCAAGTTATATGAAAATAAAAATCTTTGCTCTAGCGATTAGTTTAATGGAATTTTTTTTAAAACAAAGTCTTCAACGGCGATATTCACAACTTTTAACTGGTGAAGGTGAATACAGACAGTCGAGATCGAATATCCTTCCATGACCCGCGAATCTGATATCCATTCGCACCTAAAAGTGTCACAGGCACAACTCTATTTGATAATTAATTTATAATATCAAAATATATGAAACAAATAAAAGATACGAAAATTTGAATAAAAAATAGAGAATTATAAGCGATAAACAGAATAAACGATTTTGATTGGTTTAATTAAAACCCTGAATACCGTTTTCCGTTTCTGATTGGACGAACGTTAAATATCAAATAGCGATTTCCGTTTCTCGCTTCTCATTGGCTAAAACTATGAATAGCGTTTTTGGTTTAAACTCGAATTTCCGATACCGATCGGTATGGCACGCGATAGTAACAAAAATGCGGTATACCTAGTATTTCGAACGAAAACTAGGGTTTTCGGCGAAATACTATGTATACCGATCGGAAACCCCTAGTTAACGTGCGGTATACCTAGTATTTCGCACGAAAACCCTAGTTTTCGTTCGAAATACTAGGTATACCGCTTTTTTGTTACTATCGCGTGCCATAGATCGTCAATAAACATATTGTGTTTTCGGGTCCGTACTATATCCAGTATAGTCGCCAACGAGGAACATAATTTAAAATTGGACGTATGGAAAAACACATTCAGAGATCTTCTTTTCTCTGAAACTACTTGGCCAATAAGTTCAGTGTCGTCCCCTGCAAAAAATAAAGCTTTGAAATTTTCCACTTTATTCCAAATGGACACCAGCTTGGATAATTATTAGGCACTGGACCCTTTGGAAGAAATATTCAAAGATCTGCTCTGCAACTACTCTGTCAATTGTGATCAAACTTGGCCACAATAGTCATTGGATGGTCCCCTAAAAAATTAATATTTTTTTCAGGTCCATACTAAATACAAGATGGTTGCCAGTTAGGAACGTAGTTGAACATTTCACCACAATGACACACATTCAAAGATATTGGAAGAAACTACTGGTCCAATTAGAACCAAATTTGACCACAATTATAGTTTGATGTTTCCTTACAAAAGAGGTATTCGGCGAGTCCGTCCTTCATCCAAGATGGCTACCGACAGGAGCTTAGTTTAACGATGGACCCTATGAAAATGCGTTCATACCTCTGAAAATGCTTTTATGTCAACCATAGTCTAGGTGAGCGACACAGACTCTTGAAAGCCTCTTTTTATGTTGGTTGTCTGTGCAATTACAGCAATTTTCCTATTACTGGGTGCACTCACAATAGAAAATTTGGTAGCTCTCCAGGTAGTTACAGCGATGGAAACGTTCAACATTCCCTACCACACGCACACGATTCACACGATGAACGCACACGGTTCACACGTTGAGCGCACACGATTCGCACGATGAATGATACAGAAAGTTCTCAATCGTGTATCGTGTACCGTGTATCGTGTACCGTGTACCGTGTAACGTGCACCGTGTCGGTTAAAAAATCTTATATATTTTCATGAAACGAACTCGAAATGAAAAATATCAGCGTGCAATAAAAGTAGAGGTATTCTTAATTTCACAGCATAAATAAAATGGTAATTTAGAATGTTATACATCAAGAAAAAAACCAATGTTCATTTTGACAAAAGAAAAATACTAGTAGTCGGTTAAAGCGTGTTACAAACTTTCTCCCGGGAACTGTATCCACTTTTGCCGTAACGATTCAGAGGAGGGTCGACAAAAGCTTAAAATGTTGTTATTTTGTCAGAAAAGAAATAAATTAAATCAAAAATGTTTAATCAAAAAATAATTTACGTCCTGATATATAAATTTTGTTGAAACTAAGGAATATCTCCCTCATGCAAAGCTCTGTCCTTAGCTTATTTTGGCTTTCTATTTAGATCATATTTGGTAATTTGTTCTCCATCAGTTTTGAAACATATTTGGCTTTACGTTCTTCCAAACATTTAGATTTTATCAGCACTGAAGAGACATAAGTTGTCGAAATGCGCATATGCAGAATCAAAATTCACAGTAACTTCGGTATTAAGTTATTTGTTATATCACCGTGGTAATGAACCTAAAGGACACATTACTTTTAAATTATATTTTCACATACTAAAATTTTCTTATTATTTCAACATAAAAATATAAGAAAGTGCACATTTTCTCTATTTTATTTTATACCAGTGTCCACAATACTAAAACTTGCTCTAATTTAACCATAAATATAAAAGATAGGTTTCTCTATTTTATTTTATACCGGTGTCCGCAATACTAAAACTTGATAGAATTTTACCATAAATATAAAAGATAGGGCACTTTTTCTTTATTTGATATTATACCGGTGTCCGCAATACCATAACTTGATAGAATTTTACCATAAATATAAAAGATAGGGCACCTTTTCTCTATTTTATATTATACCGGTCCGCAATACTATAACTTGATAGAATTTAATCATAATTATAAAAGATAGGGCACTTTTTCTCTGTTTTATATTATACCAGTGTCCGCAATACTATAACTTGATAGAATTTAACCATAAATATAAAAGATAGGGCACAACTTGATAGAATTTAATCATAATTATAAAAGATAGGGCACTTTTTCTCTATTTTATATTATACCGGTGTCCGCAATACTATAACTTGATAGAATTTAACCATAAATATAAAAGATAGGGCACCTTTTCTCAATTTTATATTTTACCGGTGTCCCCAATATTAAAACTTGATAGAATTTAACCATAAATATAAATGATAGGGCACTTTTTCCCAATTTTATATATACCAGTGTCCGCAATATTAAAACTTGATAGAATTTAACCATAAATATAAAAGATAGGGCACCTTTTCTCAATTGTATATTATACCGGTATCCGCAATATCAAAATTTGATAGAATTTAACCATAAATATAAAAGATAGGGCACTTTTTCTCTATTTTATATTATACCGGTGTCCGCAATACTATAACTTGATAGAATTTAACCATAAATATAAAAGATAGGGCACTTTTTCTCAATTTTATATTATGGTTATACCGGTGTCTGCAATACTAAAACTTCATATAATTTAACAATTAATATAAAGGAAGGGGCAGTTTTTCTATATTTTATATTATACCGGTGTCTGCAATACTTAAACTTCCTATGATTTAACCATAGATATAATAAGTTAATCTGATTAGACTTTTATTGTTCTACTATATTGAACAGGTTGATATAGCATTGAATGAAGTTGATTAAATAAAGGCTTGCGTTCCTAAACAATAAATGTTTTTGTGACAAAAAAATCGCCAGACGTGATACTTAATCTGATATTTTTATTTTCTTCTTGTAAAATCGGCGGTTGTGAAAAAGGTATATTTCGAGTTGAAAAAAAAAATAAATAAACAACGGTGTTTTGGAAAAAACTGGTAAACCTATCTATAAAATGCGGAATTTAAATGAAACGAGTAAGTGCACGCTACACGATACACGCAATAAACGTTACACGTTACACGATACACGATGAGCGCACACGATTTACACGATGAACGCAAACGATCTACACGATGAACGCACACGATTCACACGATGAGCGCTATTTTGGGAATGTTGAACGTTTCCATCGCTGTACAATAGAAGTTTGACCCTCAAGGTAGAAAGGTCACATAGCCATTCATTGTATTTATCCTGGATATGGGCCAGTTTACCTGGTGTCAATTTCAACAGGAAACAAGTCAAATTCACCCAAACTTGTTTTATTGAAATAGCCAATCAAGAATAAAGATGCATTTTTTCATACAATAAGATAAGAAATCACAAAGTTGTACTATTACTGTTTAAATTTAGTCTGTATCTCTTTGTTTGTTTCAATACATAATAATAGATCTCTGTGGGTGAAATCAACATCAGGTAAATTGGCACACACCCAACTACATGTATGAATGGGCATTTGGTGATCTTTCTACCTTGAAGGCCAAACTGCTATTGAAAAACTTATTTAATTACCTGGAGAGCTACCAAAAATCCTATTGAAACTGCATTCAGTAATAGGAAAATTGCTGTAATAGGTTTTAGTTTTTAGAATGATATTCAGTTCGCAAGAATGAAATGTGTAAACAGGCATTGTCTTGGCAGACTTGCAGACAAATATAATAATTACATGTGTAAAAACTTGGTAACGATAACTCAAATGATCATTACATGTGAAATTCATTACAGGTACTCAGTGAAGGGACCTTCAAATGTCCGTGGAACATTTACAGACCAGTATGGTCTGCAAGTTGCGTCATGTGACACTGAGATTTCAGGATAAAATATCACTTTTTATGCAGTTCCTGAGAAAAAAGGAAACAGGTAAAATAAGTGTGTTCTAAAAGTCTCGTGATTCTTGGAAATTGTTTGAAATTTTCCGAATTGTCCTCTTTTCATTTAAATTTTCAGCAACTTCGGTATAATGTTATTGGTTGAGACTTGAAAATATTTTAAGCAAAAATAGTTTTTTATTTACATATTTTGGTTGCAAGGAGAATATCTAGGAAATATTTTGTAAATAACAACATTCATGCAGAAGCAATAACATTTCTATCAAAGTATCGGTAGATTTGTCAAAAACTAAAAAAACTTCGAATGCTCTTCTTCGCGTATTATTTACACAAAAGTCTATCTAAATAACTTTTAGCAGTTACCAAAAATAATGGTTTTTTCTATATATTTGTTAACCCTTTAAAAAATTCTTCATGCATACACAATCACAAGTAAATGTACTAGTTTTTAAAAAATCACTAGGTTCAAATCAAGTTAGAATAAATTTGATACTCAATCTATTAAAATTAAGATAACAAATGATCGAAGTTGCAGTTCATTTGCTTTTTTTGACAAGTTAAGCCTCCAAAATGCAGATAAAAATGAAAATATTGGTAACCCAAAAACTCAAACATATTTTTAACATTTGATTTTTATTTGACACTTAATATATGCCATTCGCCGTTGCATTGTGGGTAAAGCGTACACCAAAATAAGTTGATTGGTCAAGAATGTCACACAATGTTACGTTATTGGTTGAAAATCGATTGTACGTAATACAACCACTGTACAAAAGTTTTTGAAACAACGAATTCAGAAAGTGGGTTCAGCATATAGGTCTACGGCATTAGTTATCTCATAATTAATTGCGACGCATTTGTTGATGTTGTCAAAGAGTCTCACGTAGAGATTCCATTTATTGCACCAAATAATCCATCAGAATGTCGGTTTCATCCCATGTGAAGATTCCCTTCTTTGCACTAAATAATCCATTAGAATGTCGTTTTTATCCCATATGAAGATTCTTTTTTTGCACCAAATAATCCAACAGAATGTCGGTTTTATCCAACGTGGAGATTCCCTTCTTTGCCGCTTACTTTTTCCTCATTGCGTAATTCTCCTGTCGAGGTTTCCATGCTTACGTCTCATTAAATACAATACAAATGTCGACGTCAACATATCAGTAAAGTTATGGAAGAAAAAAAGGAAATTAAGAAAACGGAATGTAATAATTCCTCAAGAAAGCTTCAATTAGCGCAAATCAGTATCATTAGCTAATCAATATACACAACCGCTGTTTGTTATGCAACAAACGTAATTGTATAATACAGAATTGGTTCTCATTTTTATTTTTATCGAAGAAGGATGCAGCTACACAAGGAAGCTACGGATGTTTTGAATAATTGAATGTTGTTGAAATATTTCAAACTGAGTACTGCAAATTGCATTGGCTCTATTTCAGACATGAGAACCGTGCGAGAAATGTATGCTCTAAATGCATTTCAATCAAGGTGAACTTGTGCTTGAGAGAATTCCTCATATGGATGCACTATCATACTTTCAAACTTTGGTATTTTTATTTTTTTTAAAATATCAAATTGTTATTCTGAACACCTGTTTATTATGCTCAAATCTCACGGTGGTGACTTCAAAATTAAGAACAACAATAAATGCGTTGTTCCATTGCTTATTTTTAACATGTATTTGAAGAGATTTTGTCTCATATGCATTTACTCCATATCCCTTCATTCCTTATAATATAACAAAACTAAAATAAATTATTTGGATAAAAATGTGTACAGTATTTTGAGAGTGCATAGCATATTTCTGTTGTAATTACCTAGACCCATGGATTATGGTAACCTTTTTATTTCCAACACTCAGTCTGTAGACACGACGGATGGAATATTTATTCTAAGGAAGCACATCTTCGATTTAATATTTGTTTTGGTAACGTTACTTCTATTAACGACATATTTGTTTTGTCTAGATAAAGAACAAAGGACCAAAAACAGGAAAAAAAGACATAAAAAAATAAATTTATCGTAATGTCTTACAAAGAATCAATAATTTGAATGATACTTTACAACTTTACTTTCTCAATGACACTAGATTTCCAATTCATCAGCCAAAAGGTGAAAACTGACCAGGATGCACTAGAAGGGATCCGGTCATATACCACTATCCGATGATTTCAAAAGTAATGTCAAACCTATCTGTCATGTAGAATACATAAAAACAGCCATTTAATCAGAAATTTATTTAAAGAAAAAACACGACTACAAATAAAACCAAAAACAAAAACAAAAAAAAAAAAAAAAAAAAAAAAACCCAAAAAAACGCCAAACGGTTGTGTTTGATTCCCCGAATAACGAGTTTCGACTAGTAACTACCCTAGGAAAATGCATTGAAATTGATAGTGTATCAAGTAAAATAGGAAAAAGTAACATTTTGACACGCTAAAATTTTATCAATATTCTCTGACCTCTACCTTTTATGTTTTCAACTGAAAATAATCTAAAAACTTTTCTTGGCACATATAGAGAAAAAACAGGGGGTAGGTGTGCGACTCCATGCATGGCTTAGATCCCCCGAATAACTCACTAATGCGTATGTAGGTAAAAAACCTTAATAACGATTGTTACAGGGGCTGTGTAACCGGGAACGGTCTTTGACATTTTGTTAAAAGGGATGTCCTGTGTCCCTGATACCCCCTACACCTATGAAATTCGAAAATATCTTCATACCGGACGACGACAGACCAGACATCAGACATATTTCCTATGACGATATCAAAGACCGTTCGTTCAACGATCTTTTAATTGAAAATGGTTTGGATCTATTACTCGAAACGCGTAAATGGATTGGACTCCATGCATGGTTTTGATTACCCCCCCCCTCCCCCTCGCCCCACTAATCACACGATTACGATTCTTACGGGAGCTGTGTAACCGGAAACTGTCTTTGACATTTTGCACCTTTATCATCCTGTCCCGCTTAAATTTGAAAATGTCTTCATACCGGACGATGACTGACAAATTTCTATGACGACATCGAAGACCGTTTATTCATTGGTCTTTTAATTTAAAATGAATTGGTTTTGGCAATCGAAATGTGTAAATGGTTTGGACTCCATGCATAGTTTGGATTACCCCCCCCCCCCCAACTCATGTGTATGTAGGTGAAAACCTTACGTTTCTTACAGGGGTCGTGTAACCGGAAACTTTCTTTGACACTTTGTAAAAAGAAAGGCCCTGTAGTGTATGACTCTGCCCTGCTGAAATTCGAATATGTCTTCATACCGGACCACAACAGACGAATTTTATATGACGATATCGAAGACGGTTTGTTTTTAAGTCATGTAAGTTATGAAATTAATAAATTCCAAGAATTTTTTTCATATTATTCAGTTTTGAAAAATTGATTCCTAATTTTCAGAGTGACGTTCATTTTATCATGTTAACATTTATTTCAAAAAACTTTATATAACACTATAACTATGTCCACATAGCTGGATAAATAGAACGTATTTCAAATCAAATATTATTTAAAAAGGTAAGATCGCTTCATAAAACTTGCACAAAATTTTAAACATTTGACTATTTCGATGTACACATTAACCCTTAAATATCTTTTTTTTAACAATCTTAGGCACGGACCATTTGATTTTCAGGGGGGGA
>MJUU01072942.1:21094-34005 GCA_002080025.1 Modiolus philippinarum
AAAGATAACTTTATCTGCTAATCTCCGCTTCATACAAGTAAGTTTCTAGAAATAAATAATTCTTGTTTTATTCTTGCCTTTTCCCTATGCACGCAATTACTCGTTATCGACAGGTTAATGTGATTGCAGTGAATAGCGAACTGGTATGTAAGTACAGGGAAGTTATTTGTTGATGGTACTTTATAGTGCATATTATCATAAAAGTTGCCTTGCTTTTTATTACACAGGAGTGTGCTATGTTGATCTTCTTAGTATCTCAATAGTTGAAAATCTTTTAACTGATAATGTTTGGTTATTTCAACGACTTGGCAAGCTACCAGTACAAGGGTGCACTCGACCGGTTAAAGACTTTACAAGATATTATTTCTATGTGATTAATGTCTAATACCGGTATTACATCTGTATTGATGATGACTAATTAGCTTGACAAACACATGCATTTAGTCACCGTCATAAAAATATTCTATAATTAATATTGAAAATGAATAACATAATATCTTCAACTAATGGTCCCCTCCGTGTCATTTAGGTTGTGGTTCGTCGTGAAAGGTTTCTTTCGTCAGGTTACGTCGAGTTTCGTAAGAATGTGAAAAATCTCTACTAGATATGGCCTGCAAACCTTTTAAACCAAAACCAATCAAAAGGAAGATTTACCTTTGGAAAAATGCAGATATCTACAAGATTAAGGAAGACATTACCAACTTTTGGGAAAATTTCAAGAAATCAAAGAATATGGATATTGACACAATGTGGAACACCTTTAAAACAGCAATACAAACAACTATAGACAAAAGAGTACCAACAAAAATGACTCAAAGTCGACATACCAACCCTTGGATCAACACGAACATCAGACGGAAAATAAATCAGAAACGGAAACAAAAAAGCAAGAAAATCAAAGAAGAAGAAAGACCTAGATAGATACAAACGCCTCAAACAAGAAACACAGTATGAGATCAGGAAAGCAACAAAAGAATACATGGAACAAGTGAGCACAGATTATAAAGAAAACTCTAAAAAGTTTGGTCGTACATCAAAGGCAAAGGACAGGAATGGATTGGAGTAGCCCCACTAAAGAACAGAATGGGATTTCTGCAGAGTGACAACAAAAGAAAAGCCGAAATCCTAAATGATCAATTCCAATCGGTCTTCACAAAGGAAAACTTACAAGATTTTCCCAACAAAGGAACAAGCCCATACAATATGATGAATAAGATCGAAATAAAGAGTAAAGGAGTACTTAAACTGTTAAAGAACCCAAAACAACACAAAGAAACAGGACCAGAATCCATCCCAGCAGTTGTCCTGAAATTAGCAGCACAGGAAGTGGCACCCATATTGACACTCATCTTTCAAAAGTCGCTAGATTTAGGAAAAGTCCCACAAGATTGGAAAGATGCAAATGTAGTGCCACTGTTCAAGAAAGATGAAAGACACTTAGCTTCCAATTTCAGGCCAGTTTCCCTCACATCAATAACTTGCAAAGTCGTGGAACATATAATCCATAGTAACATCATGGACCACTTTGAGAGAAACAACATTCTTACAGATGCACAACACGGATTTCGTAAACGAAGATCATGCGAAACACAGCTTATCGTTACCATCCATGATATTGCTGCTAAACTAACCAAAGGCTCTAAAGTGGATATCATACTATTAGACTTTGCAAAGGCCTTTAGAAAGAAAACAGAAGACTATATAATAGTGTGATATAATTTTGTTTGGGTTAAAATTACAAAACTACAAACGCCTGGATCCGCTCATTCCTTGAAAACAGAATGCAGCGAGTAATTCTAGAGGGAGCGATGTCATCACAAGCACCAGTACTATCAGGTGTCCCGCAAGGAACAGTCCTTGGCCCTCTATTATTCCTGACCTACATCAATGACATGCCAGAAACATCAAAATCTTCGATCACAAAACTATTTGCAGATGACAGTTTACTATTTAGGAAAATCAACAGCCAAGAAGACAGTAACCTACTTCAGGCAGACTTAACATAACTGGAAGACTGGGAAAAAAATGGCAGATGAGCTTCAACGCTAGTAAATGCATTGTCATCCGCATATTGCCAAAAAACAAAAAGCCTATTCCAACTAGTTACAGACTCCATGGACATACATTAGACAACGTAGAAGCCAGCAAATACCTTGGAGTAACCATCAACAAAGATTTAACATGGGATAGACACATAGACAATATTCTTGGAAAGGGAAACAGAACACTCGGTTTCATTAGGCGAAACTTAAGAGACTGCACAAAGCCAGTAAAAGTGGCAGCCTATACAACAATAGTGAGACCAACGTTAGAATACGCCTGTGCAGTATGGGACCCCACAACTCAAAAACAGATCAACAAATTAGAGAAAGTGCAAAAAAGAACAGCACGATTTGCACATAACAACTACACAGACCGTACACCTGACTGTGTCACCAACATGACCAAACAACTTGAGTGGGAGAATTTAGAAGAACGGAGGAAAAAAACTCGACTCTGTATGCTATACAAGATCCAGCATGGCCTAGTGGACATCAACAGGCAAGAGTATCTTATACAGATTGACCGGAGAACAAGAGGGGAACACCGATTCTACCAGGAAAGGACCAACAGTGATGTTTTAGGCGTATCATTCTTCCCAAGGACCATCAAAGATTGGAATAAATTGCCAACATCAACAACCGCCCTGAAGGCGTGCTCTGAAAGGGAATAAACAACAACCTCATTGTACATAGTTTTAACTGTATGACACAACGATTTTATCTGTAAATAGTATTTGAGGACTAGCTGTGTCGCCCGGCAAACGCCTAGTTTTCACGGAACCATTTACATTCGAGTCCCGAATCCGGTTCCTTACCAGGGAGAAGAAGAAGAAGGACTATACTGCCAAGAAAGTCAACACCACAACGAATGAGACAAAGCCCCAATGGACATCAACAAAACAAAGAAGATAAAAAGAATAAAAAAGAGAAAGAATAAAGAAAAAAGAAAAAATAAGGAAAAGGGGTAATGCAACCTATAACGATACGATAGCAGCCAGTCACAAGCCTGGATAAATGCAGAGTGACTTAAGTAAGATCCTGCATATAATAACAATACAATAGATCTAGCAAAATTTAGAATAAACTCTTTACCTACCAGAGCTTTTTTCGAAAAAGTCGTATTTTCATTTATTTACAAATCTATGCAAATTATATGCAAATGAGATGATGCTGAAAATAGTTGATGCTGTCATGATATAAGTTCAAATATAAGGATTTGGGGGAGGATGGCATGGGAGGAAAATTGGGGTGGGATGGACTTTTGAACAAAACTTTGAGCATTTTCATATCCTTTTCCCAAGTGAAATTGTCTGTGAAGTTGTCTACCCTCCCTTAAATTTGACGCATTCTTAAGTTTTCTGTTTCTGCAGCTCTTGTAACAGCTGTTATTATTACAAATACGATCTACAATGAAATAAAAGGGACAACAGGAAACGCCTACAATGGCTGAAAATTATAATTACATGCCACAATCTGTTAGGGAACTACACAGTAAAAACACAAATAAGACAAAATAAAGACATGGGGTATAATACTATAAAAACATGTAAAAAGGGGTATAATGGAAGAAAAAGAAGAAAAAGTCAGAAAATTCCCGACTTCCGGTCGCGCATGCGCGCTGAAATAAGGTTATACAACACCCCTGCGAAAAATCGTGTTGTTCCAACACGTAATTTCTGGTCAATATGGCCGAATACAGCTTCCAATAGGACCACTTCCGGTCTACAGATGGAGACATACCTACTTCTGGTCGCGCATGCGTAATATAATTAGGCTGTACAACACCCTCCGTGATCTTGCACTCTTTCAACACGTCATTTCCAGTTAAAATGGCTGATAAGGGCTTCCAATAAGACCACTCTCGGTCTACAACTGGGGACACATCACGCATGCGTAATATAATTAAAGTATTCAACCCCCCTGCGGGGTCAACTGTTGTTCCAACACGTCATGTCCGGTTAATATGGCCGTATAGGGCTTCAATAAGGGCTTCTTCTAGTTGCGCATACGCAACCCAAACATGTGTTCCGATCACGTGACTTCCGGTGACGTCATTTTCCGCTCCACCTCGCTCAATCTCCTCAAATACGCGGTGAAAACCTCAGGTATATACTACTAGAAACCTAAATTTTCAAAGTTAAAGACAGATGATGAATAAAGTAAAATATTAAACACAAAAAAATATTAAATAAACTTATCTACTGTCAATTTCAATTTGTCCCTTTGATTAAAAAAACATAGACAAATTATGAAATTAATGTTCTAAAATTCGGAAACAAAATCTGTCAGCGTAGGTAATCACATCCATCACAGTTTACACCGTCACTGATTCAAATAATAAACTCAGTAATTCTTGGTCAAGGATAAAGTCAGTGGCGGATCCAGACTTTCTGCTAAGGGGGGCCCGACCCAAAATTTTTCATAAGAGGGGAACCGGAACCCAATTTAAAAAAAAAACTAGGAATTTTAAATATTTTCCAACGTAAGGGGATAGCCGGGCCCACCCGCCCCCTTTAATCCGCCACTGAAAGTAAAATAACTACAATTCATTCATAAAGAGGAATAAACTTTTTTTTTGTCCTGCGAGTATCGCCGATTCTCTTCTGCATGAAAAACACACGAGATACTGAAAGTTATCTGTAGCATGTACTTGGATATCGGATTCAAGATTTGTACTATTAACTTAGTCAGTAACTTCGGTATTTAGTTATTAGTTATATTTTTAATTATCAATCAAGAAAACAAAGAGATTTGGATAAATGAAATTTTCAATCTACACAATGTTATCAAACTTTACATACATGAAGTTAAATTGATTGATTTGTTGTTTAAAGTAATTGAAAGACCATGCCGCCTGGAAATTCGGACATTTTTTAGTAGTTTATACAGATAGGTGATTCTTTAAGGTTAGACAATGTATATAACTGTGTACTTCCAGCAACCGTCGAAATAGATTCCATGTGCTTTCAAATAAGGGTTTATCAGAAAATTGCTCAACAGTCCCTTCACTTACCCGACAATTTATACGATAATACACTTAATAATTTTAAATTTAGATACGATTTTATCTTTCAGTTATTTCTCAGCAACAATGTTTTAAAGACTACGATAATGCAAAATAAACATTTATGAAGTGATTTTATTCGATTTTACTTCTAGTTTTTCTATCGTTCTTACTCCCATAAAGAAGATTTCGTAGCACTAAGACGAAAAAAGGGGGCAAAGGGGAACGCTTATTGGGTAAAATTGATTCTCTGTTAGCTGTGTTTGCAAAATATAATTTTGTGTTAGTTGTTACTGGGTAGTTCTGTTAGCTGGTTTGATAAATATTCAGTTTACTGTTAGCTGTTATTGAACAGTTTAGTTTCGTGTAATATGTTATTGCAAATCAGTATATTAGTTGAATTTGAAGAGTAAAAAAATATTATGACTGAAAATATGAATTAAACAGCTACTAGTATTTATGTACTAAATCTAAGATTTGAGAGCAGTACTCGTCTTTTGGGGGACAACAATTAACTAAAATATACAGGCGTTTCTTTCATTTATTTTTGATATCTCCCATGCATAAGCATGGAACCCTGTAGAAAAAAAACAGAAGACTATATAATAGTGTGATATAATTTTGTTTGGGTTAAAATTAATTTCCAGTCCTATCTCAGTACTGAAAAGCTCAAAAGCCACAAGAAGTATTGTCTTAGTGATCCTATGTATAAAATATGCAGTTGTATATGTATTTGATTTATTAAATGTATTGCTTTTTGTTTTTGCTGGTTGTCTAGTTCCACAGTTCGTTTTTTCATTGTTCTTTCTTTTTATTCCCGCACTTTTCTGACGAAAATGTGGGATATCGTTTTGGTGTCATCCCTCTGTCCGTCTGTTTGTCCGTTGGACGAACCTTGTCAATGACCTCACTCATTTTTGAATTTAGTGTTTAAATTTTGTTATACAGTTGTTGCATTTATATTGAAGATTACAATAATCAATAACAGGTTTAAAAAGATGATTTTAGTCACTGTTGGCATTCGGAATCATATATTCTACCTTTGCAGCTCACCTTACCAACACATTATCATTCATATTATATAAGGCTACGTGCAACACTATTAGGCGTATCTATGTAACTTATGTATCTTACCTGGTGCAACCTTTTCCCTTTTTTTTATATATTTCCTACCCACCTAATGTTCATCGTGTACTCTGTTACAACTCTAGATTTCCTACGAGAGGAATGACTAGGTTACCAAAAGCTATATTTTATATAGCCCAGGTGGCCTAGTGGTCTAAGGCGCTGGACATAGCGCAGGCGGTGGTTCAATAGATGACAACAAAGCAATGGTTCAAACAACAGCCGTAGGCTTTGCTGGATTTTTCGATGTTAACAGGTTTAAAAAGATGATTTTCATCACTGTTGGCATTCGGAATCATATATTCTACCTTTGCAGCTCACCTTACCAACACATTATCATTAATATTATATAAAGCTTCGTGCAACACAATTATCTGTGTAACATATTTTTGATGGGTTGGATAATAACATGGGATTTGATTAGGCCATAGACAAAAGAAAGGTGCTAAAAAACTAACCGCCAATTGTTGTTGTTGTTGCTTTTTAACTATCAATGGAAAAAAAAATATTTCAGAAATATGTAGAAAGACTTACAGAAGAATGGTGCTTTGACGGTGTGTCAAGTGTCTTTAAATGCTTCAAAATTTTGTCTCATCGACTTCGGCTCTTGACAAACTTTTCGGTAATTTTCTTATTACTTCCATTGTACAGGTCTACGATTAACAAAAATAAATATAGGTTAAAAATGCCACTTATTCTGTGTAGGGAAAACTTCACATGCTTCACCCTGGTATCATAAGTTAGAATATATTAATCCACTAAAAAAAAACCCGATCTCACTATCTTCATAAAGATGACATTATATAAAAACAAAATGATTCTCCTCAACAAATTTCAACCAAAAGAAATTGAATAGATCCGCCTACATTTTGACCCGCCCCATCCAGGTAAAAAATAATAAGTCCCCAAAAGAGCATTTTTTTTTTCAAATATAACTTCATCTCCCTTTTTATAAACCGGATAGCAATAATGGAAGAAATATCAGCTACTTTGGTGACTTTATGCAACTCAATAAGTAAAGAAAAACTGGAAATACCGATCATGGCCAAAATTACAGTCACAGGCGTACTATTCACAAGAGAACTGCACAAGAAAATATATATGAAAGACAACAACTAATGTAAACATTGATTGGAACTCAGAATAGTCGGACTTTGTACCTAGAAAAGGGCAGTGTTTAGGTTAAACCGTATTATGGATACCAAAACCTCTCCTTTCTATATAAAATCCAACACAGGTAGACTACTAAGTGAAAGACTACTTTGTTTATATTTAGTTTTAAAGATAAAATCCGGAGGCCGGAGGGGTGAGATTATACAGACACAACAAGTCCGAGTGTGATAACTATTTTACTTCCCAGCTTATATATCAATTGAAGGAAAACCGATTTACATTCTTTAAAATTTTTTTCATGCTTTTGATGTCATGAAATAAATATTGCATACTATAGTAATAATATATATCCATATTGTGCCCCGCGACGATTCTTTATATACGCTTTTAACACGATAACTCAACTAGTTCGTGGTGTGATAGGTAAGGCAGAAGTCTAGTAAAGGAGACGACCCTGGTTCGAATCCCACTATGGACTATGTGGTTTTTCAGATTTATGAAATCTTTTTCTTTAAAAATTTTACGAATAGTAAAACATAAAATTTTACTAAGTTAAAAAAAAAAAAAACAAAAACAAAAAAACAAAAACAACCCCCCCCCAAAAAAAAAAACAGTTTTCAAAATCTGGCTTTGACGAAAACAACAAAAAAGCAAAAATATCCTTTGTTCTATAAAATGGGGTGAGATTGCTGGGGTGACGCCTGCTAGAACAAAAGAGCTGGGATGTAATAATAGATACATATTGCAAAGCAAGAGAAGTACATACATCCTTAAATCATTCTGTTAGTCTGTAATTGTCATGAACACATTGATAATCTTGTCCCCACTTTGAGGCGAGCTGATTTTATTCTTTTTGGAATTGATAACTAAATCTTATCAAAGCTGACAACAGAGACCATATTTAGTTTTAATAGATATGGTCAAGAATCGAACAATTTCATTACATCAGAAGCGATTCAGATGAAACATAACATATTTGAAAAAGAGAGGAAATGTGGAAAATGTCAAGGAGACAACATCCCATCTCCAGGTTACAACGACCCAACACAAAGCATCTAGAGGTCATCCTACCGTCTTAAACACATTGAGGAACCATACACCATATAGCAAGCCCTAAATGGCCCTAAAAAGTAAAAAAGTCAATAAAAAATCAATGAAAACAAACCACATCCAATAACCCGAATATCAAGAAACTAAAATTTTATAAAAAGACAATGACAAGCGAAAGCCCAACATATTCCTGACTTTGAACAGGCGCAAAAATTGTGGTGGGGTTAAACTGGATGTCTTGGATCCAAACCCTTCCCTATGTGTGGCGAATGGTTAGAAAATAAATACAAAAAAAGACTCACAGTAAATATCAAACTGGAAAAAAGTCCAACTTATCAAGACGAGTACCTTTACAATGAAGTACAAAAATTGTGGTGGGGTTAAACTGGATGTCTTGGATCCAAACCCTTCCCTATGTGTGGCGAATGGCCAAAAAATAAATTCAAAAAAAGACTCACAGTAAATATCAAACTGGAAAAAAGTCCAACTTATCAAGACAAGTACCTTTACAATGAATACCTTTAAACTGAAGACAATACACACGGGAACTGTCCTGACATATACTCGCAGTTACCGACAGCTAGCTAGGGACATAATTTCCGTTGATTATGATATCATGCCTTCTTACAAATAAAACTTCTTACACATGAAACTTCATTTAAAATACTTCTAAATAGATTTTGTATTACATCATCATCAGTTATGATAGAAGAACATGATATTGTGCAATGCCAAATACTGCCAATATGAAAAATTGTTTGAATTTAGTCACGGTGTAAGGTATTCTTTCCTTTCAAAGTTGTGGTCTTAGAGTTAGTGCTGCACCTGTATTGGGTTTTATTTGTATGTTTATTATACTATAGGGAAACGGAATAGAGAAAGGGGAGGTTTGGGTACATGTACCCATAAACCGGTTAAACCCTACCGCTGGCTGTTGCTAGTGTCGGTACCAAGTCCGGCTATCCCGAGTTCCTATAATTATCTATGTTTGTTTTTTGTCATTCTATTGTTTTTCTTGTGCAGTTCCCTGGTTGATTGTGACATGTGATTGTAATGTTCATTGTAAGTGTTTCTTGTTACCTTTCCTCCATTAATTGAAGAGGTGATCAATAGTTTTGCCAATAAAAACCAGAAGTAGAAATTTAACAATTTATTCTTAAATGGTGTGATAGGGGGACTATCACTGTGAACTTCTAATAAGTATTATGATTATGATTATGATTATAACTAGTAATCATATATAAATGATATCAGGGTAAGAGCCTCAATCATTTTCTAGATAGTTTAACCATCTTAAAGCGATGAGGAATGGGGAACTAACCCTGGTTACTTCCAATATTTAAAAAAAGGAGAAATATTATTTTTATTCATCTTTTCAATGTTGACGAAGTACTTTTGTTTAGTGGTTGCGGATCTTTTTCTATGCAAAGAAAATTTTTCATTTCTAAAATGGTGGGGGCAACCATCCCTGTTGGCTTCTGGTATGTTCCATTCAAATAATAAGTAATAAAAATATATATGACTTTTACCAATGGATGTCTCAACCGTTTTCATATCATGCTTTCATTGGTAAGGTTGGATAATTTCCTGTATGTATTATCAAAACCATCTTAACATAACTTATGAATATATATAAACGGCCACGTAGTTGGGATCACAACCGTTTATAAGACAAACGAGCCCTAAGTACTTTCAAAATGCATCATTTAGTTTGACTTATCATGAATAAGAAAAATATTAATGGTAAAAAAGGGGCATCTTATCACCTGGAGAATATATGCATTTTTGCTCATTTACATATTTAATTATTGGATCATGTACAGTGCCGAAATTCCATTGAACTTGATCAGAAAAATGTTGAAAAATAAGCCTTTCTCACTTAAACATCAGATCTATCCCAATGATCTTGAAATAAAAAAAAAGAAAACAACTGATACACCTAATTCAGCTTCGTATCTAGATCTTTTGTTGTATACTGAGGAAGATGGATGCTTGAAATCTAAGCTTGGACAAGCTTGATGATTTTAACTTCGCAAGTGTGAATTTTCCCTTTCTTGTAGTTCTTGTAGTTTGTACAATGATTTGTTTCTAATGAAACAAAAACACTGTCCCAAAAGCTGCCTAGTCAAGAATTTGTTCAACCCATGTCAATTTCATCCGTCAAGAAATTCTTTAGCCGTCACAATAACACCATTGAAAGATATGACTTGTCAATGTCCCAAATGAAAGTGGACAATTTCAGCTAGATTCACGTCTTCCCGGATTTGACTATACCGTTTGTATTTTCCTAAATTGACGGCTTGCCAAAAATGTTCTGTGTCGGATTGTGTTTCCCTGATTCAGTCGATTATACGGATTTTCCTTACTGGTCTCGTCCGATGATCAATTCGGACTTTTGTTGTCACTTTTATTTATTGACTCAATTACAGTATGACGGGTGTCGTTAACAGAGCAGAACATGTTTTGAATTTTGTTAATTTATATCTGTGCTTTGTAGGTGTCTAGCGTCTTTTCTGTGTTTTCGTTTTGGTCATGTCTTTTGACTTCAATTTTTGTTAATACCACTCCTTTGTTGCTTCGGTATTCTACTGCCATTGCTTTACTGAGTTGCAGATCAAATACAAGGTTTAACTCTGAAAGGACATTTAATATACAATCAAACGAATCGTGTCATATTGACGCAGGAAAGAATATAGAAGTTCCTCAGCCTGATGAAAATTCCAAGAGAGAGACCTTTTACATCACTTCATAGATATTTTGTCAAAATGGCTGAAAACGTCAAATTCTCCAGCTTCATTGCCAAAGTTTACGTTCAAAATCATTACAAACACAAGAAATATGAATGACAAAGAAAATGATGCACCTAGTATGTAGCTTTTAAACTCGAATTTCCCACGGAAATTAAATATGTACCAATTTGAAGATGTTTCAATCTATTAAACCACGTTTTCTCTACAAATCTTCCAGTTACGTTTTGTTTTGAATGAAAACGTCATATGGAAGATTCAAAATGATTCTTAAAAGGAAAACAATACCGGGTAAGACGAAATATCCGTTTTTTGCAGTGAAAGCTGTTATACAATTCGGCCTTATTTAAATACAATGAATTTGCATGTAAAAAAGACCATAATTTCTTCATATGTTTTGTAAAATGTTGGCACTATCCCCGACAGCTTCTTTTATGTATCAGATATATCAGGTTTAACTCCCTCCATCGTAGTTTTGTCCTTGGTTATTTATTTGATATTACTAGTTATTCGAATTTTGTTTGGTTTTATGCATTATCAGCATTTTTGATATCGCGGATTTCCTTTGTTTGGGTTCTTGTGCTGCTGATGAGGAATTAATTTCCGAAATGAAATGGCCATACAGCTAATCAGAATTAATTGTAGTTGGAATTAACATATGGTCTCATGTAAATTTACTCCATATTCTTTCGTAAAATATGTATCAATCAAACAACGGCAAAACAATGCTGAAGGATCATTGGATATGGTTATTTCAAAAATCGAAGTCCAGAGACATTTCATTGAATCGTGAATTGCCATGAAATTCATATCCGGAAATGAAAATCGTGTTTTCTGATAAATATTCATTATAGTCCTCCACAACGCTAAATTCGTCAAGATGCCTTTTTGCAGTAAAACAGAAATTATTTAGTTCACCCATTACTGACTTAAGCTCTCATGCTTCAAATTTCAAAGGGCTGAGGAATCTCGACATTATCTTCCAATCCGATCTCATGGGACTCGGGTGATTTATTTCAAAATATGTCCCCACACTTGATCTACAACCCAGTGTTGAGTAAATATAGCTGTTTTTCGTTATTTTGTCTATCAGTTCAATGGGTTTCTGATACCCAAATTTGATCCAACAATTTTAGTACATGTATGTTAATGAGCAAAATTTAAATGATTTCTGGCTATGACGGGAGACACCATGTGCTGCGGAAGGGTAAGCATGTCCTGCTCCGCTAGAGGTACCAGTCACATTATTATTGAGTAAATCTAGGGTTTATTCAAAACCGGCTATGTATATTCCGTGAAGACGTGAAATCTAGCTGAAAATGTCCGCTTTCATTCGGGATACAGACACCTCATATCTTTCAATGATATCATGGTAACGGCCATAGAATTTATAGAAGAAACAAAGGTTTAACAAATCAGTGACCTAGAAGCTTTTGGAACAGTGTTTTTACTCTTGTTAAAAAATCACTGTAAAAAACGTCATTCTAGACAGGATCGAATCAGCTATGAAATGTTCACTCCAAAGGCTGGAGAGGTAGATATATTGCTGCTAAGAAATGGAAAGTGCACAAATGGGAAGTTAAAATCACCATGTTTGTCATATATCTTTGATAGCAAACGTCCATCTCCGTCAATTTGTAACAACAGATGTTGGTTCATCTTATCATATCAATATGGTTCAGGCGTTGGGATCTTAACAGTTTTGAAGATACTTTACCATTCTTAAAATAGTGGTTGGTAACCACTCGTGCTGACTTATCAAACTTATCGCGTGTATCAATCAATTTAACTAATCCGAGTAATAATTTTTTTTCCGAGAGTAGAGCTTTT
>MJUU01072944.1:9310-22064 GCA_002080025.1 Modiolus philippinarum
AAAAACCATGGGTATTCCCAAGAGTTATGTCTCTTTGACGAACGCGGACCTGATAGAAGACACCTACAGAAATACAATGGTAACTGCTGAATGACCACGCCTGGATATTAGGTGAAACATTATAGTGCAGAACAATACTGAAAAAGGGGCTGAAAAGGTATAACAACATTTAAAAGAGTGGGATTATGGAGAAAATTGGGTGAAAAAAGTAGAAAATACAAAGAACAATACTGAAAAGGGGCAAAATGCTATTAAAACATTTAAAAAAGGGTATTAGTCTAGAAATTGGATGAAAAAGAAAGAAATACAAACAACAACATTGAAAAGGGTGGCATAAGAGGACATTAATCTAAACATTGGATAGCAGAACAATACTGAAAAGGGGTTGAAAAGGTATAACAACACTGAAAAAAGGGTGGGACAAGGGAGAAATTGAATGAAAAGGGAAGAAAATACAAAGAACATTGTTACAACATACAAAAAGGGGGAATAATGAAAGAAAACACCCGACTTGCGGTCTATACCTGGGGCTACGCCCACTTCCGGTCGCGCATGTACACTGTAGTATGGTGAAACCACATCCCTGCGGGGTCACGTGTTGTTCCAACACGTCATTTCCGGTCAATAGGCCCGACTAGGGCTTCAAATAGGGCTACTTCCGGTTGCGCATGCGCAGTCCTGTCACGGTCACGTGACTTCCGGTCTACGTCACTTCCGGTGACGTCACTTCCGGCTCCACCTCGCTCCACCTCGTCAAATGCGACTTTGTTCGTGCCCATATACTACTCAGACTGTAGTTTGCGCCCCCCATGTCTAAGCAACTTACTGTGACGTCGATAACGTCATAATGTATTTCCTCACGTGAAATTCTTATATTACCCGTGGGTTGAGACAGGAATATCTCAGACGGCTAAAAATAGGTACTGGCCTGGCTCAAATGTTAGAAATGCTAGTGCATCCATATGAGAAATTCTCTCAAGCACAATTACACCATAACTGAAGCGTAAATAGAGCATACATGAATCACGCTCATAAAACAAATTTCAATGAAATGCTGATAAACATTTTTCTCAGTAAAGTGTGTTATGCGGGTCCCTTTAAAAGCTTTTCCAGTATTCTAGGTCAATCGAAGTTCAATTGAATTAATTGGAAGCGTTAAGTTTAAATCTTTTTTAAGACCATAGACGAAAACGACATGAATTAAGGAATCCTACAATTTGATTCAATAGTGAATATACATATAATGCTTCCCACAGTAACAAGGATAATGCAATAATAAACACTACTGCACTTTTGAAAATACTTAGAATTAGCATCTTACAATTTTGATATCATCGTAATATTGCTGAATATAGTAAGTGGGAACCAAAACGTCAGTCTAAAACGAACAATCCAAGGAACACACAAAAAAAACAAGACATAACATGAGCACGGCACAGTAAAGAAAAATAAAGACACGCACGTATACAAAAATGAATAGGAGAGAAAAAACATTTCTCTTCTTACAATCATGGTTAAGCTTGCTCCTTCACGATCATAAATTTGGTCACCTCATCCCTCACGATCATTTTTGGATGAAAATGCACAAAATCATATTTTGTGTATTTATCGTTTACCTAGTACAAAAAGCAAACCGATCATTAGTAAGCATTATATAGAGAATAAACGTTGTAGCAGAAATTTGAACACCGAGCAAAGGTATTTTTCCAAAAAAAGAGCAAAAAATGTACTACGATTCTTCAAAAAGTCAGTAGGGGTCAATGTCGCCTTTTGTAATTCTGAGCAGCGTGTTGTACTTTTCAAATATATTTTTTTGTCCTAAGCGATAGTTTGATAATCATCATTTTGACAAACACATTTCTTTTTCCCAGTAAGTTGTCTCCTTTTTCAAAATATCAAGTTTTTTCAAAATAATTGTCAATTTAATTTGTCAATTTTGTCAATTTAATTGTCAATTTTGTCAATTTAATTGTCAATTTTGTCACCAGATCCCTCACGATCCGGTCTCAAGACTTAATCGCCGTTACAAATACCTCACGAACATTTTACCGGTGTAACCGAATGACAGCCTTGGAATTAGGACATGTCGTTTGATCAATTTGTATAGCTAAGAATATTTAACGTTCTACAATGTTCTACTGAAACATTGACTCGAATCGTGTGTCGTGTGAAATTTCATTTAGAATCTTAAATATATTAGAAATCTTATTTGTGTTTTCATTTATGTTGTATCAAAAAACATACCAAATACATCAAGGTTTTTACAATGAGAAACATCATTCAGTTATCTTCTAGTACCAAGTAAGTTATATATCGTCAAAGTGGAAATACTTTTTAATTTCAATATCAAAAGAGGTTATTTATATTCTAATTAAAGTCATCTCAACCTTAACTTTAACTTTAAATGACTTGGTACATGGAGATATCAATCCAATGTTTCTCAATGGAAATTGCAACGGATTTGTGAGACAACTTAAAATTTATTCTCTAGATTTGTTTACTTATTGTCAGTTGACAACTATTGTGAAATAATTTTTTGCTTTTTTTAGTTTAACCTTGTATGCGACAGTGATTGGTTACGGAGCATGTCGAAAACATTGTACTTTCTCGGGCGTCTTTTGGGAGCTGTGGTATTTGGACAATTATCTGATATGTAAGTCTTTGTTACAGATTATTGCTTTCAAATTCATTTTCACTACATGGAGGAAATACCTTGGTATTTTGTTTTTGCAGTAATATTGTTTAACTTTATGTCTTTACGTTTATGAAGCCTAGCCGAACATATGTGTAAGAATAACTATGCCTTTCAGCTAATTAATTTTTATAAAACACTTTATACTTCGTCAAACCCTGTTTTCTCTGAAACACACGAATGACTGTTTTATGATGAAAATAATGATTTCTGGGAAAAATTAAATGATGATCAAATAGAAAGTTGTGAGGGTGGAATGACATTAAAGAATTCTTAATAAGGTTGATTGATTGATTGAATATTGTTTAACGTCTACTCAGCAATTTTGGCTATATCAAGACGAGAACAAGTTTGTTAATAAATAATCACTTTGGGGTATGGAAAGGGCCATGGGACGGAAAATTCTGACTGCCACTGGAAAAGTAGGGTGAAATCGAAAAGGGCGGGGAATCCAGCCTTGTAGCCGATCACCTACGGACCACCCCAAAAAGAGCTTGCTACAAGGGTTCTTTAACATGCAGGAAGCGTGGCATTTCTTCCAACACGTGGACCTGGGTTTACATCCCATCCGAAAGATGGGTTGTGTATTTATTAATCCCGCACAACCACGGAATGGGTCCTATGTTATATCCCGGGACCCTCGGGGTCAGCCTCCGTTTATGAGGGGTCACACCCCGCAAGCCGGAGATACTAGGTCCTATTTCTATATCCCGGGGTTCCCTCGGTTCCTCTTTTAGGAAGACTCATACTCCAAGCTCAGAGGATGCTGCGGGCCTATTCATAAGCCGGGACCGCGCACGGCGGTTCTTAATAAGGTATTTTAATTATAGCTATAAAGTGGGTGAATTTTCAGTTTCACAAAGGCGGGGTATAATAACTTGTATTCCCAAAGCGGGTCAATGTAAACATTATTTAAAAAATCGTAGACCAATTACACTTCTAAATGTAGATGTAAAAAAGCATCATCTACAATAGCAAATAGGATAAAACCGGTTCTTCAAGACATTATTAGCGATACACAAAAAGAGTTTCTTAAAGGGGAGATATGTTGGAGAATGTACACGTTTAATTTCGGACTTACTTGATAAAATTGACTTTTAGTATTATTCGATTTTGAAAAAGCTTTGGATTCGATTGAATGGAATTTTATACAGAAACCTTAAAATTCTTTGGTTTTGGAGATTCTTTATGTTCATGGATACATACTTTCTACTCAAACATTTCTAGTTGTATTATAAAAAATTGACACTGTCCAGAATTATTTAATCTCCAAGGAGGTGTTTGCCAAGAGGATGCTCTCTCACCTTATATTTTTATTTGGTACTTGAGCTTTTGAGTGCAGCTATAAAAAATAATCCGAATATTTCTGGTATTTAAGTTAATTATTCCGAATATCTGCTAAGTCAATATTCAGATGATTCAAGTTTAACACTTGATGATAAAATTTTACAAAATTTCCCTGAATGTTCTGGCTTGAGAGCTAATTTTATGGGTACATAATGGTAAATTTCAACTTTTAGGTATTCAATTTGATTTGTTTGCTGAAAATAAAAGTCATCAAAATTTGATTGAAGCTGTTAACAAAATTAACCAGGTTCTTAAAGACTGGACTTACAGGAATTTGTCTCTTCTCGGTAAAATTACTGTGATAAAATCTTTGGCACTACCTATACTGGTCCATCTCCTATCTGTTGTTGAGAATCCTTCCACAGAATTTCTTTATGAAATTCAGGGCATTTTTCAAAAAAATTATTTGGAGTGGAAAAAGAGATTTAATAAAGCGTGATGTTTTAATAAGTGAATTAAGTGATGGTGGGCTGAAAATGGCACATATTGGCTCTTTTTGTAAATCAATAAAAATGTCTTGGATTCATAAGCTATTAGATCCTCTGAACCATTCTCAATGGCAAACTCTTCTTTTCGACACTCTGCAAAAATACGGTGGCGATAAAATCTTTTTTGGAGGGAAGGATATTGTTACCTGTGTAGCAAAAAAATAAACCCATTTTGGAGGGATGTGCTACAAAATTATGCTAGTTTACTTCCTTCAGAACCACAAACAATTGAGGATATTCTGAGTCAATCTATATGGTTCAATTCAAAAATACAAGTAAATAAATGGTATGTGTTTATACAAAGTTGGTGCAGAAATGGCGTATTTTAATACATTTTAATACATTAATGATTTATTAGATAATAATGATCTTATCTTATAATGTCTTTTACAGATTTTAAAAATACTTATGATGTTAAATGTACTTTTACAGAATTTTATGGTATAATTAGTGCCATTCCAGTTGAATGGAAAGAAATGATAAGGAATTCTCAAAAACTTGAAGTGATAAAAAATAAATATTTTACTTTTGTGAAAAATATCTCTAAATGCTCAAAAAATTTTTATGACTTTTATATTAGTTATGTAAAGATGTTGCCAGTAAAAGCACAAGAGAAATGGTCGACTGAACTAGATATACCTATCGATGAATGGGATCAGTGATATTTACTATCCTTTCAAACGTCAAAAAAATATGAAGTTTATTATGTTTCAGTAGAGACGTCCGGATAAGCTACTTTACTTAACGTACTTTAACATAAACAACTTAACTAACGTAAGGTTCGAGTTATCTCAATTTTTTAATTTGAGAGAATGAGATTTTTTTCATGATTTTAATTCGAAAAGTGTAGGTTAAAGTAATCAATATTAAACTGGTATATGATTGGAATTTTCCCCACAACACTTTGTATCTTTCTGATAGCTATGAACACATTGCCAAAACTAATTTCTATATTGAAAAAGAATCAGAATTTGCCTTTATTATACGTACCTAAGTGATAAAATTAACTTTTAGAAACACACATACATATACATGCTGCAAAAAATATTTTCTTTGGAATTCAAGAATCGGTACTTTCGAGAGATATGAACTAATGAGACAGAAATGAGTCGACTTCAAACCCTCAAAAACCAGTGAGCGGGAATGAGAGGTGATTATTCCTGACAAACATCCAAAAAACAAAATAATTAATTATTCGAAGTGTACTCTGATATTCGTCTTATGGCGATGGTTTTACTTGATGTTTTACTTGAAATTAAATGCATATAATACCAGCGTTAAAAAATAATAAGAAAATATTGCAGTAAATGTTATGTACAAACACCAGCAAATATTTTTTCACATCACTATAATTGAGGTCACGCCTCAGTCTCCGAAATGTAGTTTACCTATTTAATTAAGTTTTGTAGTGTAGTTTTTTGTAAATAGTTTATTGTTTTATTATATATTTTGATGTTTAGAGAAAGACTCGGATAGAGTTGAAATATAAACAGTATTTATGCTAGTGCTATTCACATTTTTTTCCAAGAAAAAGATCGACCGTTGAAATTTGTTATACAAAAGGATATTGGCATGTGGGTACATGTACAAAAGTGGGTGCACAGTTAGCAAAGCTTTGGTGTATTGATTTATTTAGGGCACGTTCTATACCTCCGAGCTTTATTTATATACTAGAAAACTCGTTTCTCATTTATAACTATGTTTGCCAATGATTACAAACAGCTGAAAAATAGAATTTTTGCTTCGATTACAACTACATGTAAAACATATCGACAGAAATTCGTCATAATGTCTCGTTTCTTGTTAATTTGTCTGTTCATTCGTGTCATACGTCATTTCCATTGTTACATCCTAAACTGTCAGAGCCATGCATATCTTATACAGCAGATTGCATTACATGTATGGGCATTTTTTCTGAACTGTCAATATCATAACTTCATAGTGCTTGCTGTAATGTCCTGCACATGTACGTTGAAAGTAAACACTTTGGAAACATAAAGACCTTGTAAAATTGTATAGAGCTTTATGGTTTATATAGTGTTAATAGTTTTTCACATACCATATAAATGCCTGTAACAGTAACAGTTCTCCATACAAACAGAGATTCATTGCCGGGTCTTCCAGATGCACCACTAAACCTCTTTCACAGCTCCTTACTACTTTGTTGACCGCAGTCAGAGATGGCCTGAAAAATTACTGTAATAAAGCTTACTCCACAAGCGGTGTGAATCAAATGTGGATTCTTACAAATTCCAAAGATCTCCTTGAACAGCTATCCTCAACCAGTCTTACCCATTGCCCTAGCATTCAAACTTTTGACTTTTCTACTCTTTATACAACCCTTCCACACAATGAACTGAAAACAGTAATTGCAGATTTAATACATCAATGTTTCTGCACTGAAAATGGAGAACGCAGATACACCTATTTAGTTATAGGGAAAGACCAGACATATTTTGTCAAAAACCATACTGATTCAAACAAGAAGTACATTGAGACTGACGTAATCAAAATGTTAGAATTTTTGATCGACAATATTTTTGTCGAATTCGGAGGTCGTATTTTCCAACAGACAATAGGGATTCCCATGGGAACCAACTGTGCGCCGCTTTTAGCCGACCTTTTCCTTTACTCGTACGAGGCCAAGTTTTTACAAGGGCTTATTCAAAGAAAACAAAAACATTTAGCCCAGTCCTTCAATTTCAGTTTCCGCTACATAGACGATGTACTTTCTCTCAATAATCCTAAATTTAAGGAGTATTTACATCAGATCTATCCCAATGAGCTTGAGATTAAAGAAACAACTGAAACACCTACTTCAGCTTCGTACCTAGATCTTTTATTGTATATTGACGAAGATGGACGTTTGAAATCTAAGCTATATGACAAGCGTGATGATTTTGATTTCCCATTTGTGAACTTTCCCTTTCTAAGCAGCAATAAACCTACCTCTTCAGCCTATGGAGTGTACATTTCACAGTTGATTCGTTACTGTCGAGCGTGTAGTTTGTACAGTGACTTTTTTAATAGAGCAAAAGCGCTGTCGCAAAAGCTGCTCAGTCAGGGATTTGTTCAACCTATGTTAATTTCATCCCTCAAGAAATTCTATGGCCGTCACCATAACAGTCGAGGCACTTAGGAAATATCATAATATTATTGAATTCCCTAAATTTCGCTTTATTATGGAAATTCATAAAATTATGGAAAAACATAGTTTTAACCTCAATATTAGGAATTGCAATAANTTCTCGTTTTGGCCATGTCTTTGGACTTCGATTTTTGTGGATTTCCCTCCTTTGTTCCTTCGGTATTCTACTGCCGTTGTTTCTCTTTGAGGTAAAGATCAAATAATGCTTTAAGTTGGTAATACACAACAGCAACAATAAACAACAACAAAAAAACAACAAAAACAAAAACAATTACTCTATATATGCTCTCAGAATTCAAGAGGAATAGGTCAAAAGGATATTAATTTAAATTCGCCTAGAATTGAGTCCTGTATGTTACCGTTAAAAAAATGCGCCTTTCATTTTTGTGTCATCTCTGCACTTCCAGGTTTTATTCAGTGACGATGTGGTAACGGTTAATTTCAACAGGAACAACTGTATAGCATGCATGAAACGGTCAGTTTTCTACAATCACTATCGCATATCGGGAAATCGTGAAGGTGAAATCCATTTGTTACTATAATAAATAAAGAGAAAATAGGTCAACTAAAAGTCCAAATTTCGGCATACTTCTTTAGTGACGGAGTTTGGCAAGAAACCCACTGACACGCACATTTACATTACATATAATTACATGAATCAACTTTATTTCAGAACTATAATTTGTATTAGTATTATTTTGAACAAAAGGCACAGGATATTGGGATGTCCAGAAGTAATAGTTTACATCGGCGTAACAAGCTCTATTGCTTCTCTAGTGTCCTAAAACCAAAACACTGTTATTTATTGCAATCGCTTTCAGTCCCGCGGTGCTGTTTGAAAATTGAATGAAAAATGCTTTTGTGGACAACAGAAACTAGTATTTACATTTTTGTGGTCTCTAATATCCCGGCTAACGGAATTGCATACCATTAAGATTACCCCAATGCCATATACAGTATTTTAAAGTTGCCAATAAAACAAACGATACTGAATATTGATATGGTAACAACATAATTGAAACAAATTTGAAACAAACTGACTGACTTTTAAATTTTTCAAGTAAAATGAATTGACAAATAATCGAAGAGGAAAAATATGAACAAATATAATTAAAACCAATGCTAATTATGTGTCTTTTGAAATACTTTTCATCCTGATGGTAACTTCGATATTTTGTTATTCCAAAAAGGCGTTTAATTTTCCCTCAGCCAGTTTAAAAAATATATGCCTCGATTATTGGTGAAAGGGATACAACCCAAATTACGTTAAAGTTCGTATAAAATTAAAGTTAAGTTGCTTATCCGGAAACCTCTAGTATAAATTACTTCACAGAATTCTCCCTTTAAATTCCTTCCTTCATAAATGAAAATTATCTGAAACAGAACTGTGTTCTTTTTGTGAGGAAACCAAAGAAACATATCTCCATTTCTATTGCAACTGTAGATTTTCTCGAAACTTTTGGTTATCTGTTAGTAATGTAATGAAAAATAAAGTTGGTTTGGATTTGCCTCTCGGTGAAAAAGATATTCTTTTGGGCTGTGTAAACTACACATCAAATTTACTTTCAATCATTAATTATTGTTTATTATGTCTGAAATATTTTATTTATATATATAACTAAGAAAACTGTTACCTACTGTAAAAGCAGGTTTAAAGTTTTTGAATAATGAACTTAACTTTGAAGAAAAGCTCTCTACAAAAGAGGCTTAATATTTTGTTGAGAAATTAGGCACAGAATGGTAAATATGAAATCTATGTTGTTATTGTAATGAATATAAACCATATATGTTGATGTTTTTCATTAAACTATCATTATTAAGTCTCAAAAATAAGTTTGTGGAGACTTATTGTTTTTACTCCGTTTCTTATAAAGTCTCCCAAACGAAGTTTGTGGAGACTTATTGTTTTTGCTGTGTTTCTTACTATTCTTATAATGTGGCCCCAGATGTAGTCGGGGCGATATATTGTTATTGGTCCGTTTCTTTGTTATTAAGTCTCCCAAACGAAGTTTGGGGAGACTTATTGTTTTTACTCAATTCTTATTATGTCGCCCCAGACGTAGTCGGGACGACATATTGTTCTTTATCCGTTTCTTTATTATTATTATTCTTTCTTCCACCTCTTTTGTCCGGGTATGATGCCTGAACAGAATTCAATCATATTTGGTACAAAGTTTGATCACCATCTGGAGATGTGCATTCAAGAATTGTTTTCTCTCAAAATGTCCGCCATTTTCAAGATGGCAACACGAATACGAAAAATTCGAATTCGGTCCAAATTTAAATAAAATTGAAATTTTCTCAATGATGCATGCACAGATTTCAATCATATTTGGCACAAAGTTGGATAACTAGAGGTGAGTATGCAAGAAATTTTTTTTTTCACAATGGCCGCCATTTCCAAGATGGCCGCCAAAATGCGTAAAAATTTAACTTTGTCAGATTTCAACGAAAATTGATTTCTAGGTAGATTTTGATGCTGCAAACAATATGGAATCATCGAATTGGCTACCAGGGGCGACATCAGCTATTGCTTGCAATTGCAAATCTATTATCATGTCGCCCCAGACGTAGTCGGGACGACATATTGTGTTGGTCCGTTTTTTTGTCATTATGTCGCCCCAGACGTAGTCGGGACGACAAATTGTTCTTTGTCCTTTTCTCTATTATTCATTATTCATTAATTTTGTTTCTTTCTTCCTCCTCGTTTTATCCACGCAGGTTCTCAATGATGCCTGGACAGAAATAATTCATATTAGGTACAAAGTTGAATCACCTTATGAAGTTGTACCTCCACCAAAACTTTTTTTCAAACTGGCTGGCATTTCCAAGATTGCGGCCAAGTTACGTCAACTTTTGAAATTTTTCCGATTTCACTGAAAATCATAAAAATGTCAAACCTGCCTTGACAGAATTCATTCATATTTGGCGAAAAGTTGAATCACCATAAGAAGATGGGCATGCAACAAAACATTTTCAAAATGGATGACATTTCCAAGATGGCCGCTGGGATACGTCTAAATTTTAACTTTGACCGATTTCAACAAAAATTGATTTCTAGGTCGATTTTTACACTGCAAACAAGATGGAATTATCGAATTGGCTGTCGGGGGCGACATCAGCTATTGCTTGCAATTGCAAATCTAGTTATGTCGCCCCTGACGTTGTCGGGACGACATATTGTTTTTGGTCCGTTTCTTTGTTATTATTAAGTCTCCCAAACGAAGTTTAGGGAGACTTATTGTTTTTGCTGTGTTTCTTATTTTTCTTCTTATTATTATTATTATTATTATTCCGTTTTCCGCCGCGACTTTGTCCACCTAATTTCTCGGACACCAGGGATTCAATCTTAACGAATCTTCACATGATGATAGAACTCTATTCCAAGATGTGCTTTCCAGTCTTGGAATTTTGAAAATGGCACCGGTTACCATGAAAACAGCAAAAAAGGCGGGAAAATCAAAGTGCTCAGAATTGGATGAAATTTTATAGGAAGGTTGTCTAACATGTGTAGAATTGGGTTTCTGGTCTCCAAGACTTCAAAATGGCAACCGGTGCCATAAAAATAGTAACAAAAAAGGCGGGAAAATCAAAGTGCTCAGAATTGGATGAAATTTTATAGGAAGGTTACCTAACATATATAGAATTGAGTTCTGGTCTCCAAGACTTCAAAATGGCCACAGGTTCCATGGAAATGGTAAAAAAAGGCGGGAAAATCAAAGTGCTCAGAATTTGATCAAATTTTACAGGAAGGTTGTTCAACATGTGTAGAATTGGGTTCCGGTCTTCAAGACTTCAAATTGTTGACCATTGCTGTGGAAACAGAAAAAAGGCGGGAAAATGCAAAGTGCTCATAAATGAATGAAATTTGATAGGATTGCTGTTTAAAATCTTTGGAGCTCATCTAAAGCCTTTGAATTCTAATATGGGAGTTCGTTTTGGAGACTTCTTGTGTTTGCATCCAAACACAATTAATACTAGTTATTATTATTATTATTATTCATTATTCTTTCTTTCTTCCAAGGATTTTTTTCCACCTTTTTTCTAAAAAATGCCTGGACAGATATCATTCATATTTGGTACAAAGTTGGAATACTGTCTAGAGGGGTGCATGGAAGGAAAACTTTTTATGAAGCAGCCGTCATTTTCAAGATGGCTACCAAAATACGAAAAATTCAAAATTCGTCAAATTTTCACAAAAATTAAAATTTTCTCAATCATGCTTTGACAGAATTCATCCATACTTGGTACAAAGTTGGATCACTATTTGGAGGTGGGCATGCAAGGGATTTTTTTTTCAACATGGCCGCCTTTCCAAAGATGGCCGCCGAAATACGTAAAAAATTCAACTTTGTCCGATTTCAACGAAATTTGATTTCTAGGTAGATTTTGATGCTGCAAACAAGATGGGAGCATCGAATTGGCCGCCAGGGGCGACATCAGCTATTGCTTGCGATTGCAAATCTAGTTATTATTCTTTCTTTCTTTCTTTCTTCCAAGGATTTTTGTCCGCGTATTTTCTCAGAGATGCCTGGACAGAATTCATTAATATTTGGCATAAAATTGGATCACCTCTAGGAGATGTGCACGCACTGGCAAAAATTTTCAAAATGGCCGCCATTTCCAAGATGGCCGCCAAAATACGTCAAAATTTCAACTTTGCCGGAATTCAAGGAAAATTGATTTCTAGGTAGATTTTGACTCTGCGAACAACATGGAATCATCAAATTGGCTACCAGGGACGACATCAGCTATTGCTTGCAATTGCAAATCTAGTTATGTCGCCCCAGACGTAGTCGGGACGACATATTGTTTTTTGTCCGTTTCTTTATTATTAAGTCGCCCAAACAAAGTTTGGCGACTTATTGTGTTTGCACCGTTTCTTATTATTATTATTATTATTATTATTATTCCTCTTCTTCTTCTTGCCGTAATCTTGTCCGACCAAATTCTCGGAGACCGACTAAACTTCATAGGAAGGTAGACCCGCACCCCGAGAGGTGCACTCAAGTGTCGGAATTTTCAAAATGGCCGCCGTTGCCATGGAAACAAAAAAAGGCGGGAAAATTAAAAGTGCTC
>MJUU01072944.1:22227-41201 GCA_002080025.1 Modiolus philippinarum
GAATACGAAAAATTCGAATTCGGTCCAATTTCAACTAAAATTGATATTTTCTCAATGATGCATGGACAGATTTCAATCATATTTGGTACAAAGTTGGATCACCTTGAGGAGATGTGCATGCACCGGAAAATTTTTTTTCAAAATGGCCGCCATTTCCAAGATGGCTGCCAAAATACGTCAAAATTTCAACATTGTCGGATTTCAATGAAAATTGATTTCTAGGTAAATTTTGACGCTGCGAACAACATGGAATCATCGAATTGGCTGCCAGGGGCGACATCAGCTATTGCTTGCAATTGCAAATCTAGTTGTTATTGCTTTTCTATTTTATTTTCTTCCAATTATTTTTGTCCGGTTATATTCTCAAAGATGCCTGGGCAGAATTCATTAATACTTAGCACAAAATTGAACCAGCATGAGAAGATGTGCATGCACTTACAATTTTTTTTTAGATGGCTGCCATTTTCAAGATGGCCGCCATTTTAAGTCAAAATATTGAGGATTCATAAATCAAGAACAGAATGGCGGAATTTGTTCATATTTTATATTAATGTTTAAAAAGACGAGAGGAAGGAATTCATGCGAAAAAAAATTGCAAATTGTCCGCCATATTCAAGTGCCACCAAAATACGTCAAAATTTTACCTTTGTCCGATTTCAATGAAAATTGATTTCTAGGTAGATTTTGACACTACAAATAAGATGGAATCATCGACATGGACGTCTGGGGCGACATCAGCTATTGCTTGCAATTGCAAATCTAGTTATGTCGCCCCAGACCTGGTTGGGACGACATATTGTTTTTTGTCTGTTTCTCTATTATTCATTATTATTGTTTCTTTCTTCCCCCTCTTTTTGTCCATGCCAGTTCTCACAGATGCCTGGACAGAATTCATTCATATTTGAAAGAAAGTTGGATCACCTTATGAAGTTGTACCTCCACCAAAAGAAATGTTCAAAATGGTTGCCAGTTTCAAGATGGCTGCCAAGTTACGTCAACGTTTTGAATTTGTCCGATTTAAATAAAATTGACAAAATCTCATACATGCCTCGACATAATTCATTCATATTTGACAATAAGTTGGATCACCAAAAGGAGATGGGCATCACACCAAAAAAAATTCAAAGTTGCCGCCATTTCCAAGATTGCCGCCAAAATACGTCAAAATTTCAACTTTGTCCGATTTCAACGAAACTTGATTACTGGGTAGATTTTCACGCTGCAAACAAGATGGAAGCATGGAATTGGCTGCCAGGGGCGACATCAGCTATTGCTAGCAATTGCAAATCTAGTTATGTCGCCCCTGACGTAGTCGGGACGACATATTGTTTTTTGTCCGTTTCTTTGTTATTAAGTCTCTTAAACGAAGTTTGGGGAGACTTATTGCTTTTACTGTGTTTCTTATTATTATTATTATTATTATGTCGCCCCAGACGAAGTCGGGAGGACATATTGTTTTTGTCCGTTTCTTTGTTATTATTATTACGCTTTCTTTCTTTCGTTCTTTCTTTCACCACTATTTGTCCGGCTCATATCTCAATGATGCCTGGACAGAAATAATTCATACTTGGTACAAAGTTGGAACACTATCTGGAGGGGTGCATGCACGTAAAATTTTTTCCAAGTGGCTGCCATTTTCAAGATGGCTACCAAAATACGAAAAATTCGAAATTCGTCCAATTTTAACAGAAATTGAAATTTTCTCAAACATGCTTCAATGGAATTCATTCATATTTGGTACAAAGTTGGATCACTTTCTGGAGGAGGGTATGCATGGAAATTGTTTTGCAACATGGTTGCCTTTTCAAAGATTGCCGCCGAAATACATAAAAATTTCAACTTTGTCCGATTTCAACGAAATTTGATTTCTAGGTAGATTTTGATGCTGCGAACACGCTGGAATCATCGAATTGGCTGTCAGGGGCGACATCAGCTATTTCTTGCAATTGCAAATCTAGTTACGTCGCCCCAGACGTAGTCGGGACGATATATTGTTTTTGGTCCGTTTCTCTATTAATATTATTATTATTATTCATTATTATTGTTTCTTTCTTCCACCTATTTTTGTCCGGCTCATATCTAAATGATGTCAGGACAGAAATCATTCATATTTGGTACAAAGTTGGATCACTACCTGGAGGGGTGCATGGGAGGAAAATATTTTTCAAAGCGACAGCCATTTTCAAAATGGCTACCAAAATACGAAAAATTCGAAATTTGTATTTTGTTTTAACAAATATTGAAATTTTCTCAGTTATGCTTCAACAGAATTAATTCATATTTGGTACAAAGTTGGATCACTATCTGGAGGAATGTATGCAAGGTCAATTTTTTTCAACATGGCCGCCTTTTCCAAGATGGCCGCCAAAATACGTCACAATTTCAACGTTGTCCGATTTCAACAAAAATTGATTTCTAGGTAGATTTTGACACTGCGAACAAGATGGGAGCATCGAATTGGCCGCCAGGGGCGACATCAGCTATTGCTTGCGATTGCAAATCTAGTTATTATTCTTTTTCTTCCGTTTTCCGTCTCAACTTTGTCCATCAGTTTTCTCGGACACCACTGATCCAATCTTAACCAAACTTCCCAGGATGATAGAACCTCATCCCAAGATGTGCACTCCAGTCTTGGAATTTTCAAAATCACTACCGCTGCCATGGAAATGGTAAAAAAGGCGGGAAAATCAAAGTGCTCAGAATTGGATAAAATTTTACAGGTAGGTTGCCTTACATGTGTAGAATTGACTTCTGGTCTCGAAGACTTCAAAATGGCGACTGGTACCATGGAAATTGTAAAAAAGGCGGGAAAATCAGTGTGCTCAGATTTGGATGAAATTTTACAGGAAGGTTGCCTTGCATTTGTAGAATTGACTTCTGGTGTCCAAGACCTCAAGAATCAAAATGGTGGCCAGTGCCATGGAAATGATAAAAAAGGCGGGAAAATCAATGTCCTCAGAATTGGATGAAATTTTACAAGAAGGTTGTCTTACATGCGTAGAATTGACTTCTGGTCTCCAAGACTTCAAGATGGCGATTGATGCCATGGACATGGTAAAAAAAGGCGGGAATATCAAAGTGCTCAGAATTAAATGAATTTTACCGAAAGGTTGCCTAGTATGTGAAGAATTGTGGGTGGGTCTTCAAGACTTCAAGATGGTGACCGTTGCCATTGAAAACGATAAAAAGGCAGGTGAATACAAAGTGCTTAGAATTGATTGAAATTTGACAGGTAGATAGTTTTAAATCTGTGGGTCTCATCTAAACCCTTTGAATTCTGATATGGGAGTTCGTTTGGGAGACTTCTTGTGTTTGCATCCAAACACAATTAACTAGTATTATTATTTTTTTTTTTCATTATTCTTTCTTTCTTCCAAGGATTTTTGTCCACCTATTTTCTCAATGATGCCTGGACAGATATCATTCATATTTGGTACAAAGTTGGATTACTATCTGGAGGGTTGCATGGTAGGAATTTTTTTTTCAAAGCAGCCGTCATTTTCAAGATGGCTACCAAAATACGAAAAATTCGAAATTCGTCAAATTTTCAAAAAAATTGAAATTTTCTCAATCATGCTTCGACAGAATTCATCCATACTTGGTACAAAGTTGGATCACTGTCTTGAGGTGGGTATGCAAGGACAATTTTTTTCAACATGGCCGCCTTTCCAAAGATGGCCGCCGCAATACGTAAAAATTCAACTTTGTCCGATTTCTAGGTAGATTTTGATCCTGCGAACAAGCTGGAATCATTGAAACAGGGTATCAATTGGGTTTTATGGATAATCGAACATTTGGTTGCCATGGAAACCAAGCCAGAGGGCTATGATTTTGAGAAAAAAACTATTTTTTTGCTGTGTGTTTTGTTTTGATTTCAACTATATGTATAAAGTAAATTATAGGGGGAACCCCTGCTCAAATTTTTTTTGAAAGGGGGTTTTATAATGACGAGGAATCCGATATGGGAGTTCGTTTGGGAGACTTTTGTGTTTCGCTTGCGAACACAGTTATAACTTGTTATTATTATTTTTCTTCTTCCGTTTTCCACCTCCAAATTGTCCGCACGATTTCTCAGAGACCAGTGACTCAAACTTCATGAAACTTCATGGCATGATAGTTATAGACCTAAAGGTTGATCCTAAAGTTTTCGGACTTTCCAAAATGGCGACTGTTTCCATGGAAACGGTAAAACAGGCGGGAAAATCAAAGTGCTCAGAATTGGATGAAATTTTATAGGAAGGTTGCCTTATATGTGTAGAATTGGATTCCGGTCTCCAAGACTTCAAAATGGTGACCGTTGCCATGGAAACGGTTAAAAAGGCGGGAAAATCAAATGTTCAGAATTGGGTGAAACTTTACAGTAAGGCTGCTTAACGTGTGTACAATTGGGTTCTGGACTCCAAGACCTTAATATGGTGACCGTTGCCATGGAAACGGTAAAAAAGGCGGGAAAATCAAAGTGCTCAGAATTGGGTGAAATTTTACAGGAAGGTTGCCTTACATTTTTACAATTGAATTCCAGTCTCCAAGACTTCAAAATGGTGACAGTTGCCATGGAAACTGTAAAAAGGCGGGAAAATCTCAAGTGCTCAGAATTGAATGAAATTTAACAGAAAGGCTGTTAAAAATCTGTGGATCTCATCTAAAGCCTTTGAATTCTGATATGGGAGTTTGTTTGGGAGACTTCTTGTGTTTGCATCCAAACACAATTAATACTAGTTATTATTGTTTCTTTCTTTCTTTCCTTCTTTCTTTCTTTCTTCCACCTATTTTTGTCCGGCTTACTTCTCAGAGACGCCTGGACAGAATTAATTCATATTTGGTATAAAGTTGGATCACCATATGGAAATGTACCTCCACGAAAAAAAAATTCAAAATGGCGGCCATTTTCAAGATGGCTGCCAAATTACGTCAACGTTTTAAATTTGTCCGATTTCAACAAAAATGATAATATCTCACACAGGCCTTGACAGAATTCATTCATATTTGGCATGAAGTTGTATAATCATAAAACGTTTGGCATGCATCAAAAAAATTTTCAAATGGCTGCCGTTTCCAAGATCAGGGATGCAAATTTCCAGGGGCCCAGTAGCCCAAGGCCCCTAAAAATTGACCTGGGCTACTAAAATTTTAAAACCAGTAGCCCAGGTGACTACTGAAATATCCTGCAATTTCGGTTGACAATACAGTACTGGGCTAGTAAATTTTTGGCTGGGCTACTGAATTCTGTTTGCTAGGGGCCCAGCTGGCCACCTCACCAATATTTCCAATGTTCATCCCTGAAGATGGCCGCCAAACTACGTCAAAATGTCAACTTTGTCTGATTTCAACAAAAATTGATTTTTAGGAAGATTTTGAAGCTGCGAACAAGATGGAATCATCGCATTGGCTGACAGGGGCGACATCAGCTATTGCTTGCAATTGCAAATCTAGTTATGTCGCCCCAGACGTAGTCGGGACGACAAATTGTTTTTTGTCTCTTTCTCTATTATTATTATTATTATTATTACGCTTTCTTTCTTCCAATGATTTTTTTCCGGCTTCGTTCTCAGAGATGATTGGACAGAATTTATTCAAATTTGGTACAAAGTTAGATGACCTTATGAAGTTGTGTCTCCACCAATTTTTTTTTTCAAGATGGCTGCCATGTTACGTCAACGTTTCGAATTTTTCAGATTTCCATGAAAATCACAAAATCTCAAATACGCCTTCAGAGAATTCATTCATATTTGGCAAAAAGTTGAATCACCAAAAGAAGATGGGCATGCATCAAAAATTTATTTTAAAATGGCCGCCATTTCCAAGATGGCCGACAAAATACGTGAAAATTTCAACTTTGTCTGATTTCAACGAAACTTTATTTCTAGGCTGCGATTAGGATGAAATCATCAAATTTGCTGCCAGGGGCGACATCAGCTATTGCTTGCAATTGCAAATCTAGTTATCTCGCCCCACACGTAGTCGGGACGACAAATTGTTCTTTGTCCGTTTCTCCATTATTATTATTATTGTTGTTGTTTCTTTCTTTCTTCCAATGATTTTTGCCCGGCTTCGTTCTCAGAGATGCCTGGACAGAATTCATTCATACCTTGCACAAAGTTAGACCAAGTTGTGAAGTTGTGTCTGCACCGGCCAAAATTTTTAAATTGGCCGTCCTTTTCAAAATAGCGACCATTTTACGTGACGACCTGAAAACAATTTAAGATTCAATATCACATGAATTGCAAAGCAGAAATTGTTTATATTTTGTATAAATGTTCAGTAAGATGAGAGGAAGAAATTGATGCAAAAAAAAATTTCAAAGTGGTCGCCATTTCCAAGATGGCGGCCAAAATACGTCAAAATTTCAACTTTGTCGGATTTCAACGAAAATTGATTTCTAGGTAAATTTTGATGCTTCGAACAAGATGGAATCATCGGATTGGCTGTCAGTAGCGACATCAGCTATTGATTGCAGTTGCAAATCTAGTTATGTCGCTCCAGACGTAGTCGGGACATATTGTTATTGGTCCGTTTCTTTGTTATTATTATTATTATTATTATTATGTCGCCCCTGACGTAGTCGGGACGACATATTGTCTGTTTCTCAATTATTATTACTATTATGTCGCCCCAGACGTAGTCGGGGCGACATATTGTTTTTGGTCCGTTTCTTTGTTATTAAGTTTCCCAAACGAAGTTTGGGAGACTTATTGTTTTTGTTGCGTTTCTTATTATTATTCTTCCATCTTTCTTTATTCTCGTCCGGATAAAGTTGTCTGAAGCAGATCTCAGAAACCATTGGACCTAGAGGTTTCAATCTTGGCAGCATTTTAGCCCTATGTATCTAGATGTGCAATCATTAAAAATTTTTTGAATGGGGTCCAATAAGGGTACTTTTGGGGGGATTAAAAAGGGGTGGGGTAGTCCTATAGTAACCCTATGGGAAAATGAAATTGTTTCTCAAAAACTAGAAACACTTGCTCCATGAAACTTCATAAGAAAGTTGAGGGTCATGTTAGGAAGGGTTCCACAGCGTTGGAAATTTCAAAATAACTAGCGTTGCCATGGAAACCATACCAAAAAATGGAAATTTTGGTAAAATAGTAGTTTCTGTTGATTACAGCAATATGTATTACTTAGATTATAAGGGGAACCCCTGCCCAAATTTTTTTTTGGGAAAGTGTCTGAAATTCGCTCCAATGGACAAAAGAGCACTTGGTTGCCATGGAAACAAAACCAGAAACACATTTTTTGTTGAAAAATTGAGTTTTCTGATTAAAAAACAAGGAATTTTGAGAAATATATATTACATAGCTTAAAAGGGGAACTCCTGCCCAAATGTTTTTTTGGAAAGGGTCTGAAATTGGATGTAATGGACAAAAGAACACTTTGTTGCCATGGAAACAAAACCAGAAACATACTTTTTTTGGAAAATCAGGTTTTCTGATAAAAAAGGAGGAATTGTGATATGTGTATTACATAGGTTATAAGGGGAATCCCTGTCCAAATTTTTTTCTTGAAGGAGTCTTATAATGCCTTGGAAGTCCAATATAGGATTTCGTTTGGGAGAGTTTTGTGTTTCGCTTGCGAACACAGTTATCACTTGTTATTATTATCCTTCTTTCTTTCTTCTCGTCCGGATTAACTTGTCCAGAGTAGATCTCGGAGACCTTTCAACCTAGAGCTTTGAAACTTTGTAGCATGTAAGCCCCATATATCTAGTTGTGCATCATTTAAAAAAATTTTAGTTTGGGGTCCATTAAGGGTATATTTGGGGGGCTCAAGTAGGAATGGGGTCCTCCATGTTAACCTTACGGGAAAATGAAATTTTGAATTTTGTTCACCATTTTTTCACTGTATCTTGGAAACTAGTGACTGTAACTCCATGAAACTTCATAGGAAAGATGCTTGTCATGTAAGAAAGGGTCCCATAGGATTAGAAATATCAAAATTAGAACCGTTGCCATGGAAACCATACAAAAAAGTGAAATTTTGAGAAAACACATTTATTATTGATAATTGTATTTTCATTACAGCTATATGTATTATTTAGGTTATATGGGGAACCCCTGCCCAAAGTTTTTTGAAACAAGGTATGAAATTCATTGTTAGGGATAATGGAGCCTTTGGTTGCCATGGAAACCAAGCCAAAAAGCTATAATTTTCAAAGTTAGTACTGTTGCCATGGAAACCATACAAAAAAATTGAAATTTTTAGAAAACATGTTTATTATGATAATTGTATTTTCATTGCAGCTATATGTATTAATTAGGTTATAAGGGGAACCCCTGCCCAATTTTTTTTTAAACAAGGTATGAAATTCATTGTCATGGATAATTGAGCATTTGGTTGCCATGGAAACCAAGTCAAAAAGCTATAATTTTGAGAAAAACGTGTTTCTGCTGTGTGTTATGTTTTGAATTAAACTATATGTATAAAGTAAATTATAAGGGGAACCCCTGCTCAAATTTTTTTTGAAAGGGGGTTTTACCAGCAGACTAGGCTCCTTGAGCTAGCCGGCAGTTTAGCGGCTAGCACTCCTCGACCCATCTTTCTAAATTACGTTTTGTCTATTCTTTCCTTTTCAAGATTGTGGTCTTAGAGTTAGTGGTCTACCTGTATTGGGTTTTATTTGTATGTTTATTATACTACAGGGAAACGGGATAGAGAAAGGGGAGGTTTGGGTACCCATAAACCGGTTTAACACTAGCGCTGGCTGTTGCAAGTGCCGGTACCAAGTCCGGCTATCCCGAGTTCCTATCGTTATCTATGTTTGTCTTTTGTCATTTTATTGTTTTTCTTGTGCGGTTCCCTGGTTGATTGTGACATGTGATTGTTATGTTCGGCCATTGTAGGTGTTTCCTGTTATCTTCCTTTCATTAATTTTAAAAATGACCAGGAATCTGATATGGGAGTTCGTTTGGGAGACTTTTGTGTTTCGCTTGCGATATACAGTTATAACTTGTTATTCTCTTTCTTCTTGTCTTTCCGCCAAAAGTTTGTTCTTGTTTTCTCAGTGACTAGTGGTCTGATCTTGACCAAACTTCATAGCAAGATAGGTCCCTATCTGGAATGGTCCAAGAAGGTCTCAGATTTTTCAAAATGGCACCGGTTGCCATGGAAACGGCAAAAAAGCGGGAAATGAAAGAGCTAAGAATTGGATGAAATTTTACAGGAAGGTTACTCAGGACATGGGGAATTGGTTTCTGGTCTCCAAGACTTCAGATTGGTACCGGTTGCTATGGAAACGGCAAAAAAGGCGGGAAAATGAAGGTGCTCAGAATTGGATGAAATTTTACTGGAAGGTTAGTTAGGACATGGGAAATTGGTTTCCGGTGTCCAAGACTTCAAAATGACACCCGTTGCCATGGAAACAGCAAAAAAGGCGGGAAAATCAAAGTGCTCAGAATTGGATGAAAATTTACAGGAAGGTAGCTTAAGACATTACGAATTGGTTTCTGGTCTCCAAGACTTCAAAATTGCATTCGTTGCCATGGGAACAGAAAAAAAGGCAGGAAAATTGAAAGTACTCAGAATTGATTGAATCTCAATAGACAGGTTGCCTACGATGTGTGGAAGTGATTTTTAGCCCGGATTTCAGAATTGGTAGTTAGTTTGGGAGACTTTTGTATCAGCATCCTGATACAGTTATAAATTTTTATTATTATTTTTATTATTCTTTCTTCCACCTATTTTTTCCATTCGAGTTCTCAGAGATGTTTCAACAGAACATATTCATATTTGGCACAAAGTTGAATCACCTTAAGGAGATGTGCATGTTGCAAAAAAAAATTCAAAATGGCTGCTTTTTCCAAGATGGCTGCCAAGTTACGTCAACGTTTAAAATTTGTCGGATTTCAATGAAAATGATAAAATCTCAAACATGCCATAGCAGACTTCATTCATATTTGGCATAAAGTTGAATCACTATAAGAAGAGTGACATGCAGCCAAAAAAAAATTTCAAAATGGCCGACATTTCCAAGATGGTCACCAAAATACGTCAAAATTTAAAATTTGTCTGATATCAACGAAAATTTATTTCTACGTAGATTTTGATGCTGCGAACATCGAATTGGATGCCAGGGGCGACATCAGGTATTGCTTGCAATTGCAAATCTAGAAATTATTTTTCTTCTTCCGCTTTCCGCCTCACTTTTGTCCGAACCAGATCTCATGGACCATAAGACCTAGGACTTTCAAACTTTGTAGGATAATGGCCCCATATATCTAGTTGTGCAAGAAACAAAAATTATTCCAAAGGGGGTTCAATAAGGGTATATTTAGGGGGCTCAAAAAGGGGTGGGGTCTTCCATGACTTTGTCCATCCAATTTCTCGGATACCAGTTATCCAATCTTAACCAAACTTCACAGGATGATGGCACTTAATCAAAAGGTGACTTTCAAGTCTTGGAATTTTCAAAATGGCCGCCGTTTCCATGAAAGTAGCCACAAAAGGCAGTAAAATCAAAGTGCTCCGAATTGGATGAAATTTTACAGGAAGGTTGCCTAACATGTGTAGAATTGACTTCTGGTGTCCAAGACTTAAAAATGGCGACCAGCGCCATGAAAATGGTAAAAAAGGCGGGAAAATCAAAGTGCTCAGAATTTGATGAAATTTTACAGGAAGTTTGCCTAACATGTGTAGAATTGACTCTTAGTCTCCAAGACTTCAAAATTGCAAACGGTGCCATAAAAATGGTAAAAAAGGCGGGAAAATCCGAGTGCTCAGAATTTGATGAAATTTTACACGAAGGTTGCCTAACATGTGTAGAATTGACTTCTGGTGTCCAAGACTTCAAAATGGCGTCCAGTGCCATGGAAATGGTAAAAAAAGGGAGAAATCAAAGTTCTCAGAAATGGATGAAATTTTACAGTAAGGTTGCCTTACATGTGTAGAATTGCGGTCTCGTCTCCAAGACTTACATTTGTTAAATTGGTTTCTGGTCTCCTACACTTCAAAATGGCTGCTGTTGGCATGGAAACCAAAAAAAAAATGGAAATTCAAAGTGCTCAGAATTTAATGAAATTTGACAGAAAGGTTGTTTATAAATCTGTGGATCTCGTCTGAAACCGTAAGATATCTGACATGGAAATTCGTTTGGGAGACTTCTTGTGTTTGCATCCAAACAAATTAATACTTGTTATTATCATTTTTATTTTTATTTCCGCCGAGAAAATTTGTCTGGGGCATATCTCAGAGATCACCGGTCCAATATCAATGAAACTTTGCAGGAATATGGATACCAATGTCTAGTTGTGCAGGAAGGTTTTTCAGCTTCCAGAATGGTACCGTTGCCGTGGAAACAGCAAAAAAGGCGGGAAAGTTGACGAAATTTTGAGACATTTTGTCCGGGGCAGATCTCCGAGACCACACATCAGATCTGAATAAAACTTAGTAGGAGCATAGATACCAATGTCTTGTTGTGCAAGAAGGTCTATGGATTTTCAAAATGGCACCGTTGCCATAGAAACAGCAAAAAAACGGAAAATTGTCAAAAATCGTATTACAATTTGCATATCTCAGAGATCACTGGTCCAATATCAATGAAACTTTGCAGGAATATGGATACCAATGTCTGGCTGTGCGGGAAGGTCTTTCAGCTTCCAGAATGGCACCGTTGCCATGAAAACAGCAAAAATGGCGGGAAAATTGATCTCCGAGACCACACATCAGATCTGAATAAAACTTAATAGGAGCATAGATACCAATGTATAGTTGTGCAAGAAGGTTTTTGGATTTTCAAAATGGCACCGTTGCCATAGAAACAGCTAAAAGGCGGGAAATTGTCAAAAATCGTATTACAATTTGTCTGGGCATATCTCGAACACCACTCATCAGATCTTTATGAAACTTAGCAGGAACATAAATACCAATGTCTAGTTGTGCAAGAGGGTCTATGGATTTTCAAAATGGCACCGTTGCCATGGGAACGGAAAAAAGCGGGAAAATTAAAAGTTCTCAGAACTGCATGAACACTTACAGAAAGGATGTATATTATACAGGGAATTCGTTTTTAGTATAAAAAAAATTCAAAATGGTGACCGTTGCCATGGAAACCGAAACTAGAGGCTCCCATGGGCCTGTATCGCTCACCTGGCTTTCAGTTGCCACAATGAAACATTTTACGTTATACAGTTGAAGTTAAGTCTCTCAAACTTTGATAGCTGAATGATAGCTGAAACACCACCAATATCTTAAACTGTATCTAAAGTCTGATTTTATTTTTACTTTATTTCTTTGTTGCCCATTTTTGAAAAAAAATGTACTTGCTTATGACCACTTTCAACACCAGCTTTGACGTTGAGACATAATTTTGTTAATGGCGGTCAACAACAATTTTTAAAACCATATTTTTAAGTTACCAAATCAATGTATTTATTTGGAAACCAAATTTCTCTGAAATAGGAAAATGTTGAATTTGCCCGCCTTTTTGGTGGCCATTTTGAAAATGGCGGTCAACAAACAATTTTCCACACGACTTTTGAAGTCGCAACATCAATATCCACTTGGACACCAAATTTCATTGAAATCAGACAATGTTAGATTTTCCCGCCTTCTTGGCAGCCATTTTAAAATGGCGGTCAGCGAACAATTCTTAACATCAGTTTTGAATTCACAACATCAATATCCACTTGAAAACCAAATTTCATTGAAATTGGACAACATTGAATTTTCCCGCCTTTTTTGCGGCCATTTTGAAATGGCGGTGAACGAACAATTTTTAACATTGGTTTGATTTTGCGACATCGATACCAATTTGGAAACCAAATTCCATTGAAATTGGACAATGTTAAATTTTCCCGCCTTTTTTGGCGGCCATTTTGAAAATGGTGGTCAGCAAACAATTTTCAGCATCTGTTTCGAAGTCGCAACATCAATATCCACTTGGACACCAAATTTCATTGAAATCGGACAATTTTGAATTTTCCCGCCTTTTGTGGAAGCCATTTGAAAATGGCGGTCAACGAACAATTTTTAACATTGGTTTGAATTTGCGACATCAAAACCTATTTGGAAACAAAATTTCATTGAAATCGGACAATGTTGAATTTCCCGCCTTTTTGGCAGCCATTTTGAAAATGGTGGTCAACGAACAATTTTATACACCAGTTTATACGTTGCCATAGCATGAGAAACAAACCTTCATCTTCTCTAGTTATGGATATAAAAGACGACAAAATATGAAAATTTGAAAAGTCCATGAAAAAGGGCAACAACTCTTCTTAATATGCTGAACCTTTTTGCAATTTACATTGACCTCTATCTGTTAGACTTTTTAAAATAAAAAAAATGTATATATATATTAAAATTTAGAAAATTTTACGGAAAGGGGGCAATAACTCCAACACTAGATTTCGGATTTTCTTTAAAATTGCAGGGCGGGTAGATCTTAACATGCTGATTATTTTCACTCCTATCAGATTTTGATATCTGTAACGGTTTTCGAGTTATTTGAAAAAAATGCAATTTACGCCTTTGTTCTATTTTTAGTAACAGCAGCCATGTTGCTTGACTAATTGAACACAATTTTGGAACTGTTTACCCCGTTGATAATTTAGGTCAAGTTTGGTAACAATTGGCCCAGTGGCTTCTGAGGAGAAGATTTTTAAATTGATGACAAAAAGTATTAAATTTCTTAAATTTGACCAATAAAGGGCAAAAACTCCTATATGGATAGTAAGCTTTTCTTCAAAATTTCAAGGTGGGTAGATCTTGTCATTGTGATCACTTTTATCCATAAGTCAGATTTTTGATATCTGTAATGGTATTTGAGTTATTTGCCAAAAACAGCAGTTTACCTCTATGTGCTATTTTTAGTAACGGCAGCCATGTTGTTTGGTCCTCGGACTAATCGAACACAATTTTGAATCTAGATACCCTGGTGATGATTCAGGCCATATTTGGTTTAAAGTGGCCTAGCGGTTTCAGAGGAGACGATTTTTGAAAAAGTTTACGACGGACGGACGACGGACGCAAAGTGATGGCAATAGCTCGCCTGGCCTTTTAGGCAAGGTGAGCTTAAAAGGGGGGAATTAAAAGTGCTTGGAATTGCATGAAAACCTGAAGAAAAGCTTTTTTAGCATTCAGGTAATTTGTTTTTAGTTCAAAAAATTTCAAAATGGTGACCGTTGCCATGGAAACGGCAAAAAAGGCAAAAAGTGCTCAGAATTGAACAAAACTTTACAGAAATTGTATATAGCATACTGGGAATTGGTTTCTAGTCTTCAAAATTTCAAAATGCCGGCCTTTGTCAGGGCAGCTAGAAAAGATGTGGGAAAACAGAGAGTGCTCAGAAATAAATGAAGTTGAAGGGAGTTGGCATACTAGACTAATTATTGTCCAGAAATCTGATTTGGGAATTCGTTTGGGAGACTTTTGTATCAGCATCCTGATACAATTATAAATATTTATGTATATGTTGATGACATTATCTGAATAAAATCAATAAATGATAAAAAAAAAGCCTTAAGCCTTTCAGCTCGAGTGATTTATTCACATGTTCTGTATTGGATCTTGTGCAAGACTTGGCCAGTCACAGGGCCATATAAGACTAGTAAACTCTAAACGACGAACACCCCATCTAAAATTACTCCACTTCTACTTTTTTTATTTTTTTTCAAAACTTTTTCAGTTTTACTTTTTCTTATATCCTTTAAAAATCATCTCAAAAAACCGGAATACATCGCTTTATACAAATTAAATGATCGTAATGCCTCGTTTTTAGTTTCATTTAAAGGTAGAACAGAAAAAAATAAAATGGACTCTTCCAGTCTTAATTAATAAAATAAAGTTTAAAATAAGGGAATTTATATACTCGGCATATTTAATTTAGTCCATATTAACTAAACATCACATAAGAAAATTTATATACCCTGTAATTTTGATTTAGTCCATATTTACCAAATTAAGTCTAAAGTGAGAAAATTTATATACCCGGCATATTTAGTATAGTCCATATTTACAAAATAAGGTTTAAAATAAGCGAAATTATATACCCTGCATATCTAATTTAGTTCATATTCACCAAATTAAGTTAAAAATAAGGGAAATTATATATTTAGTTGATATTTACCAAATAAAGTTTAAAACAAGAAAACTTATGAATACATAAGTCAGATGTCTGGAGAGCGAGATAATTTCAAGCATAGATTTTACATTTTTATTGATTTTCATATACTTTATTCTAAATTTAGAACAAATGGAACGGAAGAATTTTCTAATTTTTTATTATATCTCACATATACTTATTTGCTTTCTATTCTCAGTTTTTGGTGAAAATTAAGCGACTCAGTTTTTACAATAAGTGCTTAATACTCATCAAAATTGATTAAAATTTTCAGCCTATACTGTTCAGAACATCCTTGTATTTCCGTTCAAACTATGACAATTTATAAGCATATTCCGTGCTTACTTTTACGCTTCTTTAAACTACAGAATTTTGCATTTGAAACATTTTTATATCGGATACAAATTTAATTAGAGCTTATTTTATACACCCAAATGAAGTCCTAAACGGACAAAATAAATGAGGAAACAGGGTATCTTTGATGACCACTAGAAAAAAAACGATACGGTAAAAATTCTTGAAAATCACTAAAGTTGACATCAACATGTAAAGTTTAAATGGTGTAATTATTGTGAAAAAATAGACGAGTGCAATTTTTTAGGCTTTCCCAGGTCTACCGCCGTAAGAAACCGACATGTTATATTTTGTCTATATTAACCAAAGATAACATGGAATAAGAGAATTCATTTATACCTGCATATTTGATTTGGTCTATATTTACCAAATTAAGGTAGAATATGGGAATTTATATACCCAGCACATCTGATTAAGTTGATATTTATCAAATAATGCTTTAAATAGAAAACCACACTTCGCAAATAGCAGATTTATTTTACGCATTGTTGGAGATTTTGTCATGAATAAATATTCGCAACAGAATCTATAGATACACATTAATAAGCAACAGTGGAAGAAAAGGGTTTTGCTAATTGCTCGACAATTAGCAAAGAATTCCGCTTAAACTGGTGCTAGGGGCCGTCTTAAACTTACTATGAGGTATGAGCAAAGCTCATTGTCGAAGGCCTCATGGTGACTTCAAGATGAAGAACAACAATAAAAGCGTTGTTCCTTTGCTTGTTTTTTACCATGTATTTGTAGAGACTTTGTCTCGTGTGCATTTACTCCATATCCTTTTATTCACCATTTACCCCATGGCCTTGATGTAAAACAGTTTATGTAATGTTTGTCTTCAGATTTGGAAGAAAGAAGATCTTATTAACTTGCTTACTGATGTTGCTGTTTGTTGGGAGTCTTGCTTCAGCAGCACCAAACTTCTATGTATTTATTCCTTTGTATATACTACAAGGAGCTGCTCAGACTGGCCTGTTTCTTGTAGCATTTACTCTAGGTAAGTATTTGATGATTTCAGAATCTCCTGGAACGGGTATTCCCTCTTTTCGAAATCCGGAATGCAGGACATTTGTTGTATGTTTCAACAGAGTTGTGTCCCTTTTTAGGAGGTGTAAGTTCAAAACACACGTAATTTACCTTCTAAGGCCTATTGGAGAAGCTCGAGTAATCCAAGTAACATATTGGAATCCCTAACATCTTAAAGAAATGCATCAGCCCAGAAAAGTATCAAGTTACATATTTTTCCCGAACAATAATACCGTTATTTTGGAATGGATGTTTAGTATCCACAACGTGCGATATTGTGATCCGATATGGAAAATCCCTTCCATCTTCGGACACCTCTAACTTTATCGTTCAATTTGAAAAGGAAGTCTGCACATGTACAGAAGTTACACCTCCTCTAAAGTGAGGTAAATATTGGGAAACAAGCAAACCGCAAGTCGGAAATACTGTTTTATTTACATTTAATTAGTTCTCGGTTTAAAACGAAATACTAATTAGAACGTATACCGACTAGCACTTTAATACATTTGAAATACTGTTTTTTGTCTCGTGGTCGGACACAGAAACTACTAACAATACATCTACGATGAAATTGTACACCGTTGAATTAGGGAAGCGACTAACTGTTTACAGGGTAGTGCAAATTAAACCATAACGAAGCGTGCAGACGAAAAGCATGTTAACCACTTTATCTTTTTATGAGGACATTATGTTATCCTTTGATTATTGATATAAGATTCGTAAGTGCAGATCCACAATATGTTTCAATTTCATTTTGTCTTGATTGCTTTTATCTGTATAATTAGCAGTTTAACTGTACACAACTTCAGCAGAGTAGGACTAAATATACAGTGGACGGCGATTACTTTTAACTCGAACTGTACGCGTGGTAGGATTTTAAATGTACGCAGGGTATGACTATGTTTACAAACAAATTAGCGTATTATGACATGGAAAAGTATGTTATAAGTATGTAAGGAACCTAAATATTAAGAAGCATTATTGATCTATTTTGTTCATTTCGACTTCTGTGAGCATCAATGAATTCAAGAAAGCCTGTGGTAAAAGGACATAAACACCATGAAATATTGAACAGAGATGGATATTTGCCAAAAAATTACAAAGTCTTAATATTTGCCAAAAAATTACTAAGTCTTGGCGCTGTAAAATTGTGCCCACTTCTCATAATTTTATTATGCCAAGTTTTTTACTCTTGACTCGGAGGGTGCCCTGTGTTTGTATAAGTGTTGCGATTGTCTTCTGTATGTCTTTTTTTTTGTCGGGCAACGGATGACAGCGATTGTAAGAACATTTGCCAGTTAATTTATGTTTGTTGACAACCCCGCATTCATGGATAATGTAGAACATGGATGTAACATTGCTCGATTAGCATTGAATTCCGCTCAAACCGGTGCTAGGGCTATATTCAATTTACTATGAGGTATGAGCAAAGCTCATTGTTGAAACCTCATGGTGACTTCAAGATGAAGAAAACAATAAAAGCGTTGTTAAATTGCTTTGTTTTACTATGTATTTGTAGAGACCTGGTCTCATGTACATTTACTCCATTATCCTTCATTGCTTATTTTAGACTGGAGTTTGTCTCTCCTGCAGTGTGGAGTCTGTAATAGATTCCCCGTGCAAGGGATGTATGCTTTATATATTTGTCATTTATAGTGTACGTGTGCTTGAGAGAGTTTCTCATACTTTAAAATTATGGCATTTTTTTTTTTTTTTTTTTTTTGTACTATCAAAATATTTATTCTGACCATTTGTTTATTGTCCCCACAACTCGTGATTTTATTATGGAAAGTTTTCTTACTTTTGATCCGATAAGTGCCCTGTAGTTGTTTTAGTGTTCTTATAATTAGCAATGAGTTCCGCTCAAACCGGTGCCTGTAGTAAAAGGACATAAACACCATGAAATATTAAACAGATATACAACGATCAGGATTGATATTTGCCAAAAAATTACAGAGTCTTAATATTTGCCAAAAAATTACTAAGTCTTGGCGCTGTAAAATTTCCCGAGCGGAGCCTGATACCTGGGGATTATTTAGACTGTTTTTTTGGCAATAGACATATCTGTTTAATTACACCGAATGTCTGTATCATCAAAGTGACAAATAACTACCGGATAAATACCATGACAAGGATCTCGGTGGAGGGGTATTTGTCCAAAAAAAATACCACGGTTATTTACCAATCAGAATGCAGCGTACTCATATAAGGCGTAATTAAGTAATCCATTAACGGGGTAGAAAAATATATTGTTATTTTAGACTGGACTTTGTCTCTGCTGCAGTGCAGAATCCGTAAAAAGATTCCCCGTGTATGCTTTATATACTGTATGCTCTATATACTGTACTTTTCAGTAATGGTGTACTTGTGCTAAGAGAATTTCTCATGGATACACTATCATACTTTCAAATTTTGTACCATCAAAATGTTATTCTGACGACCTGTTTATTGTGCTCCCTTCTCATAATTTTATTATGCCAAGTTTTCTTACTTTTGACTCGGAAAGTGCCCTGCGTTTGTATAAGTGTTGCGATTGTCTTCTGTA
>MJUU01072944.1:74258-107038 GCA_002080025.1 Modiolus philippinarum
TCCGTCAGAAGTCAGAGTTAATTGTTGTAGTCGTCCAGTGAGAGGATAAGGGATTCCAATGACATTGTATTCAATATACATAATTGTTCAGTAAATGAAACATCTGGATACATGAACGTTCACATATTTTATTTTCAGCAGACATCAAATAATTCATACACAACATATACATAACTTCCCGCTCGCCGAGCGATGCTCGACACTTAAATTACATTTTCGAAAGTCGAAATCTTTCCTTCTTTTCTGAAACGACGCTTTTCCAAGATTTTATACTAAAGCCCCTGTTTTGTTTTCTGGAAACCCTGGAAACCACTAAATAACCCCGGAAACAATAATAAAAAAGAAATTAATTTAAAAAAAGTTCAAGTGTCAATTTACTATTATTTACTCCACTTTTAATACGTTTTGACAAGTTAAATTAAATAAATTAATTCAGCATTGTTGTCCACAGCTTTCTTAATCTTCGATAATCCACAAATATGTGTTAGGACGCCGGTACAATTAGAAATTAAACATCATGACAAAAATAAGTAAAAAGTTCGGAAAATACAAAACTATTTTACAATAGAAATGTTAAAAATAAATTGTAAACGGAAAATTAAGACTTTTGATACCAAACATGACATGAAAAGAAACAAAATACAATATGTGATATTTTGGACATTTTTACACTATGACACATACCTTCGCCACAATGCGTTACAAAGAAACAAGGTTTCACGGGGACGATCATTATATATTATGTTCGTAAGTGTATTATGAATCCATCTGGTAACAACTAGCCATTATGACTTTGTCTCGTGTACATTTACTCCATATTTTTTCATTGTTTAATTTATTTACGAAATGAATGTTCTATATTTGAACGAATAAAAACGAAGTTTGCTTCACTAATTGAAACCAATATGCTGATATATGCGATAGCCTTCCGTTATTTTGACAGAAAAGATAGTATTACGTTACCTGAAGATTTGTGATGGCAAACGTGCATAACAAAATACAAAAAAGGAATCAGTTTCCGTTTCGACAGTTTTATTGAATGAAATTCAACGTAATTATGAACGACTTGAACAAAAAAAACTTTTAATCATTGAAATTTGTCGTCCGAAGATTCGCTAGTACATATTTTACAAAAAGACGAATTAGGAGACAGATCATAAACCACATGAGAGGTTGTTTCAGAATTCACCAGCAAATGCACCAAAACGAATACAAAGAATGGTGTTGAAATGCAGTGTTATGATCTGATCTGATTGTAAAACATAAACCAGGAAACGACATATTGGTTGTTGATAAGAGCAAACACTCATACCTCAGAGTAAGTTCTAGCACAGGTTTGAGCGGCATTAACTTACCAGATGTTGAAGAATGCTACATGAATGTCATTTCTATGCATGGATGCTGGATTGCCAACAAACATAACAATACCGGGCACAGTATTCTTACTAACACTGTCATCAGTTAGTAGCGCTGGATGCGAGACAATTCTTGATATCATGTCATTCCTAATCATAGATGCTGGATAGCCAACAAACATAACAATATCGGCTACAGTACTCTTACAAACACTGTCATCAGAAAGTAGCGCTGGATGCGAGACGATTCATGATATCATGTCATTCCTATCCACAGATGCTGGATAGCCAACAAACATAACAATATCGGGCACAGTACCTTTTCAAACACTGTCATCAGAAAGTCGCTCTGGATGTGAGGCAACTCTTGATATCCTAGACACAATATCAATATGATTGTGGAAGATACAACAGATGACAAACTTCATAAATTGAAACTCAAACTGCCAAACACAAACAGCTGCAAGTACAACAAGATGTGTTTGTGAAACACTACATATGCCCCCAGATTCTACAGTAAAATATATGAAAATATTTATTTTACCCATTTTTGACCTAAAGTTTTTGCATATTAATGTTCCTCTTGACAAACCTTTACACTTGCCAAGTATTAAAAGTCTATCTTACATAGTTCAAAAGTTGTTTATTACCATAAATACAACAAATTCCATCCGTTTATTCTAAAACAGATGAAGCCCCTTTGGGAATCTTGTTTATTGAAAATGGTTTTAATTTTTAAATGTTTCTGCCGTAAGAAACCAACAGAAAAATATTGTTTCAAGATCCGAGAAAAAATTTTTTTTTTTCGTTTGTCCCCCCTTTGGGCCTTTTATTTATCAAAAACGGTAAATGCTACCTCAAATCTGTCGACATACTACAGTCGCGCAAGCAATAACATAAAACAAACCCCATCTCAATAGGATAAAAAATAAGGAATCTACCGTCATAAATGTGAAAACAGCCAATTTCACCCCTTTTTTAACCTCTATGTCCTTGACCTTTGACCTGACCTATTTTTTTTTTATATTTATGTTCCTCTTGACTAGACCTATACACCTGCCAAGTATGAAAAGTCTGCCTTACATAGTTCAAAATTTATAGCCAAGGTTAAAGTTTCGGACGCACAGACAAACAGACAGACAGGACAAAAAAATATGCCCCCGATCCTCAATTTGGGGGCATAAAAATACAGTTTTACATGGATTGCCGAAATGTAAATTTGATTGAAATCAAATTAAAGAATTGTTTTGGAAATTATAGTAATTACAACTGATTGATTTCTGTTGAAAATAAAAACAATAAACATACCGGTTACATCAAATCAATTCATGATCTATCAATTTTGCACAAAAAAATAATTGCAGGCACATAATAATGCGTTGAATAAAACGAGATGGTGGGGTGACATTATAACGATCACAGTTTTAATTTAGAAATAGAAAGAAAATCGAAATGATCTTCATCTAGCGTTGTTCGAACTTAACAGCACTCCAATAAGAAGTCTTAAAACAACAACACATTTATTGTTTTAAAGGGGAACTAGAAACTTACAAGCAACAAGTTTCAAAGACATATAACTTCAAGAATGCTATTTAGTTTCAACAGAGTAGAGAATGTTCATGTACAAAATTGACGACAAAGTTTAAAATAACCAATGAAGGGATATGGAGTAAATGCACATGAGGCAAAATCTACAAATACATGGCAGAACAAAGCAATGGAAAAACACTTTCAAAAACCTACAACTCTTAAAGAGAAATCGGATAAACCGACGCCGAACATCGTTGAATGTCCAGAGGAACAAAAACAAAAACAAAAAAATCAACAACAACAAAAAACAACAACAACAAAAAAAACCCAATTATACAGAAAATTTATACGTACATCTAAAGACAATTTTAGCTCAACTTCACTCGATGATGACTTACATCAAATTCCAGTACAAACAAAATTTGTATAGTTTGTATTGAGATTTCGATGATAAATGGGTACAATTCTGACAGTTGGTTATGTTCTTAAGCTATGAAAACTGCAAATTAGTGCTTGATTGAATCTGCTAGAACTGAATAATAGCACTGAATTTTCACCAATAATTCAGTTTAATTTGGCAGTTGATTAATTTATTGAGTTTTTTTCTTCTTTTTATCAAGGATTGTAAAGAAATGATCTTATTTTCTCATGAAATGCAGGTCGTGTGCATTTCAGTTATGGTATACTTGTGCTTGAAAGAATTTCTTTTATAGAGCATAATAGAATTTTCCATGTACCAAAGTATTGTCATTAACATTATACAAAACAAACAAATAACATATCTGAATAAAAAGTTTGAAACGCATGTCTCATGTAGCTCTTTGTAATAGTTCAAGGAGGTGATACGTATACGTATATTGAAAACATTTAAAATATCAGTCTTATTGCTCAAAATTGTATTCTCTCTTGAGGCAAATGTATACAACAGCAAATATTTATCGATCATTACACTGAATTAAAAAGTTTTGTAGATCAATTAATACATGTCAATGTCATGATATACTTTAATTTCCATACGTTCTAAGTTTATTTTCATTTACCGGCTTTTATTTCCACAATTTTCTATTAATTTTCCACTTGTGAATAGAAGTAGATTTTTGGTTAAGGTACTGTCTGTCACCCCAAACGTGAAAGGCATTTATTAAGTTTACTAAACTTATTTTCTTAAAGAGCTATCAGTCAAAGATTTTCATTAGTTTCTTTAAGCACATGAAGATAATATTCAATGACTGATTTTATTGCATAAATAGAAACAAGGAATATACCTAAATTTCTTTATTATGAATACTTAGTAAAAACTAAAACTAAATTTCTTTATTTTGAATACTTAGTAAAAACACTTTTAAAAACCTACAACTCATAAAGAGAAATCGGATAAACCGACGCCGAACATCGTTGAAACTTCAGATTGAAGAACAAAAAAACAAAAAACAAAAAAAAACCAATAAAAAAGAAACAATTATACAGAAAAACGTGCATCTAAAGACAAATTTAGCTCAACTGCACTCGATGATAACTTGCATCAAATTCCAGTACAAACAAAATTTGTATAGCTTATATTGAGATTTCAATGATCTTAGAACGTATAAAAAATTAAATTAAATCATGACATCTGATCTACAAAACTGTTTAAACAATTTTTTTATATGTTGATGTGATGTATTTTGGCACTCTAATAAAGTCGTGCGAACTGTGAAAATGTTGTAATGTACATCCACAAATCATAAAAACTCTCCATAACTAACTGATACTTATTGATGATTTTCAGTTTTTTACCCTTTTTTTATCCCTTCATTACTTATTTTAGACTGGAGTTTGTATCTCCTTCATTGCGGAAATCATGAAACGATTCCCCGTCCGAAAGATGTATGATCTATATGCATTTCAGTTATGGTGTACTTGTGCTTGAAAGAATTTCTTTTATGGATGCAATGTGATACTTTCAAATTTTGGCTTTTTTATTAGTTGAAATGTCAAATTGATATTCTGACACTTGTTTATTGTGCCCGAATCTAATGATTTTATTATACCAAGTTTTCTTATTTTGACTCCATGAGTGCCCCGTGGTTGTTTGCGTGATCTGATTGTCTTTTGTCAGTCTTTTGGTCGGGCAATGGACAACATCTAGCAATAAATTCCCCCCAAACTGGTGCTAGGGGTCGTCGTGAACTTACCATCAGGTATGAGCAAAGCTCATTGTTGAAGGCCTCATGATAACTTCAAGATGAAGAACAACAATAAAATCTTCGTTCATTTGCTTTGTTTTAAAATGTATTGGTAGAGACTTTTCTCATGTGCATTTACTCTATATCCCTTCATTGGTTATTATCTATATTATGTTATGTTGGAAACCAGAGCTTATTTAGCTTATTTGTTGGAAATCAAAGCTTATTTAGCTTATAGGCTTGGCCTATTGCTTATTATAAACACTAAGAATAGCAAATAAGGATAAAATCAAACAATCTCTACAGCGTTTTTGATACCAACTATAATATTTAAAAAAGCTTGTCGATATCCGCACAAGAGTTAATTTTTTTTCAAATTTATATTTATTTATTTATTTATTTATTATTCATCTTTTCTTAAACAACTACAATTTTAGTTACGATGTTTTACCAGATTTTAGGTACCAGGTGCTCTGCCTTCATTGCCTATCATGAGCAAGTATTCCATCATGTGTTTAAGTTTTGGCTTCAAAAATCTTTGACGGTTTGTAACGATTCCATATTTCTTGAAAATCAATAGAGTCAATATCATACAGTCAATTGATAAGTTGTACCTAGCTGTTTTATAACTTTTTGTCATAAATATTTTAAACAAAAATCAGATCTTCTAATGTCCGTTTACATCAATTTTTATTACTTTTTCATCAATTAAGCACAAGCAAGTTTATGTAAAAATCAATACTATCTTTATCGTTTCAATACCACTTCCAAATTCAGAGATTTCAAACTTAGACTATGTCATAATTGCAATCTTCTCTGCGTTTATACATCTAAAGCCGGATCAATAGATTGAAGAATCAATGTGACTAGGAATAGCGGATCAATTAGACTTGATTATTGGTAGTTCGCAACAGAAACAATATTGATCCAAAACATCTATACACTTGGAAGACAAGATAGTTAATTTGGATTGGGATTGCTTCCCTACTACATTCATCAAACTGTTCAATTAGACAATTACTGTAGACGATTAATGTGTTAAACTTAAATGAAGTTTGAATGAAATGTTGCAGTATCACAGAGATATACAAACAGGAGTGTTTAAGCTGGGATATCGATCTACTGTTACTATTTAATACTTGTCTGACAATTTTACATTGGATATAAAGCTTAACTGTGCTAGTCCATTTTTGCAGAGTTCAGTTTTGCGATACCGGACATAATTCTCCTATTTACGGACTACATTTTGTCGTTGGACTCATTATTTGCATTCCTGCAGTGAATAAACAGACTAAATATGGCATTAGAGTTTGATTCAGATGAAAGTGATGCTGACGGGAGATCGCCATCCCGAGAGAGCCGGAAGTACAAAGTGCATTCTGTGGATTGTGGGTACAACAAACAACAACCGAAACGTGATTTTATCGATACTTTATTTACTTACATTAATCGGGATTTATTGATATGCAAATTATTTTACTTCTTTTTCTTTGCTGCGTTTGGTTCATTATTCCCACTGCTTGCTATTTATTTCAAACAATTAGCTATGAACCCTACCCAAAGCGGTATACTGATAGGATTTAGGCCATTTATAGAATTCTGCAGTGCGCCGTTTTGGGGAAGTCTTGCAGACCGATATAGAAAAGCCAAACAGCTTTTGCTCTTTTCTTTATTTTGCTGGATTGTATTTACTCTTGCTATAGCCTTTGTGAAACCTCCACATGACCACTGTGTAAATTCGACAAATGAAATACCACCAGGTTATGTCGTCAGGTTCAAGCGGGACCAGTTTTCGGGACCAGTCTATAAATTCAGTGGCATAAGTACAACACCGTTTGATAGTATACAAATTAAAGAAGCGACATCTACATTACATCCGCACGTGCACAAGATAATTCATAATGTTCATAAAGCTGTTCTAGAACATGCAAGTAAATTGCCAGGAAACGGATCTGTTTCTACGGTGCGTCCTTTTGTCAATAAAGTGGATAAAAATGTTTTATATCATGTCCCAAAAGTAATACCAACGAGCACTCGAAATCCAGCAATTAGTCGTATCAATAGTACAACAGTCAAATCGAACAATCCCGAGTCTGATACTATAAAGCCACTGTACAGCTCTATATATTATGACAGAAAGGATGTACAAGACACTTTCTTTACTCTACTTTTATTGGTGGTTATAGGGGAATTCTTTAGCGCACCTGCTATAACATTTGTTGATTCAGTCACATTAGAATATCTCGGTGAGGATGTAGATAATTACGGCCGACAGAGAATGTTCGGTTCACTTGGTTGGGGTTTGGCAATGTTCTTCGTTGGCTTAGCACTAGACCATTCATCAACATTTCCGAATCATCCATGTGGTATTAAACACATTGCCGAAAAGAACTATACAATATGTTTTGCTGTATTTTCTGTCCTGATGAGTTGCGCATTAATAACTGCCACACAACTGCAGTTTAGACACCACAACGGTGGCAAGGACATTCAACTGATTGAAATTGTGGTCCGTGTAAAGGATAAAGTAATGGAAAGAATTACTGGAGAGAAACGACCAGATTCCGGGCCGTTATACGATGACGCTGATAGCGATATAAACTATCTTGAATCAAAAGCAGCTGTGCAAAAACAGGCTTCTCAACAAGAAGGAAATGACTGTCAAATTACTCTCGACAAAAGACCAGACATGGTCACTGATGCTGTATCAAAGCCCCAAGAAAACCCCGAAGATGAACCCTTTTTGGGAAAATGGATAGCGGTAATGAAGATGTTAGCTACATTTAAGTACTTATCTGTACTGTTTGTATCCTGGTTTATGGGGTTCGGTATAGGATTGATATTTACCTTTTTGTTTTGGTATCTACAAGATATTGGCGGAAGTCCGACATTGTTTGGTGTCGCCTCTGTCCTTAACCACGTGTCAGAGTTACTAGCATTTTTCTTCAGTCGAAAACTAATCACAACAATAGGTAAGATATATAGATTGACAAATTTTGTACACTAAAGGCTTCACCAAAAGTATCATAGTTGTTCGTCATATTAGTTTTTCGTGACCTACACATCACAGCTTTTGATCTTTGGTGTGAGGCTTCAATATGAGGTACTCTTTCGCGCTTCCCCTTTTCGCCACTTCATGTTTTAAGACTTGGTGAATTTTCTTATGTAAGGCAATTGTATTTTGAATGAGTTTTAGCTCTTTCTTCCTTTTTATTATCGATATAGAGTTTATCCAGCTGCCTGGTATAGAGTTACTTTATACTTGACAATGTTCACTATGTCTTAATCTCGTAGTCATTGCATTAATATAATTGATTGCAATATACAAATATCTAAATGAAGCAGCCATAGTAACTAAATCATTTCCGAATGACCAAATATCGTCTGATTATCACAACTAAACGGACAAAAATCATATATATCTTGGTGAACTAAGAATTATAGTATCAGTTATATTCTCTAAGAAAATGTTATTAAAATGCTAATTGAATTGATTTGCAACCTGAAGTCCTAATTATGATATAATTTGATTCGATCTTCACTGAAGAAACCTAAGTTACCCAAACGACCCTATGCAGGACTGTTACGTTGGTATATGCTGCATTTCGAGTTACGAGCATACGCTGACTAAGCACTATCACTGGATCTATGAAGGTATCTCTAATGCTTGACTGTTAATTGTTAGAAACTGTCAATTTAACTACTTTTCTTTAATGTTTGTTGTGATTATAGATGCGTAAAATTGCTAACAAAATAAATATTGTAATCACTGGAAAACGTAGAGCAAACTGATTTAAAGCCATTAATCGGATATAAATAACTAAATACCGAAGTTACTGTGAATTTTGATTCTGCATATGCGCATTTCGACAACTTATGTCCCTTCAGTGCAGATAAAATCTAAAAATTTGGAAGACCATAAAATCAAAGATGGTTAAAAACTGATAGAGAACTAATTACCAAATATGATCTAAATAGAAAGCCAAAATCAGCTAAGGACAGAGCTTTGCACGAGGGAGATACNCCTTACTTTCAAGAAAATATAATCGGCTTTCGGGTCAGCACCGAAGTAATGACTACTGGGCTGGTGAATACCCTCGGGGACTAACAGTCCACCAGCAGAGGCATCGACCCAGTGGTAACAAATAACGGTAATTCCATAACTTTTTGGTGTACTGTAAACCAATAGCGAAAATAAGTTAGTATGTTTGAAACAAGTAATTTTTTAACATTTGGTTCAAGCAAATTTTTATTTAATTTTACAGTGAATTTTACTCCACTTACTACTTTATAGTCCTATTTACACAACTTTAAAAAATATCAGATTTTTACGAAAGCCTATTGTGTCATTAATAAAATATCAGTGTTGTGAAAATGGAATTGCCTTATAAACCCTCGAATAAACACCCATTAAGGGGGTAGACCTGGGGTATAGGGGATAACTCCGTTTTTCACTTTTCTAGTACTTAGATAAATAAAAAGAATCATAGCCATAGGTATGAACAAAATTTTGAAATTGTAATTTTTTCACACAGCAAATCAATATTCATTTGTTCATGGAAACAAACACCCTACATCTAGTTATTTACAAGCAGTAAATTAACTCTACTTTTTTACAATGGTATCTAAAAATAATGAAAATATGAAAAAGTCAGAATCCTTGCAACGGAGGTAATTACAAGCAAAGATTCAGCAATTTTATTGAATTTAGCGCACTTAATTGATCTCGATTCTAATTTTAGAAAAAATAGAATGGTAGATTTTTCTAAAATTTTAATATATCATACATATACTAATTTTCTTTCTATTTTCAGTTTTGGTGAAAATTAAACGACTCAGTTTTTTATAAGAAGTGTTTAATACCGATCAAATAAGAGTAAATTGTGCGGCATTTACTGTTCATAACACTCTTGTATTTCAGTTCAATTTATCAAAATTTACTATCATTATTCATGCTTACTTTCACACATGCATTTGAAATAATTTTATATCAAATACAAATTTTATTAGAGCTAATTTTATACACCACAACGGAACGGACCAAATAATATGACGGAACAGGGTATATTTGATGGCGGCTAGACAGAAATCGTTGAAAAATTGTTGAAAATTGCTTAAAATTGATATGAACATGTGTAGGTTTGATCCTGAAAATATTGAAAAAATCAAACGAGTGGAAAATTTTAGGCTTACCAAGTCTACTCCCTTAAATCATGTGTTTGTTTCATGCGATGTATTTTTTATTTGGATATAAGGTATTTGTAGGCAGCATGCGTTTAAATGTTGGAATAGGGGTCGGGGGTATTAAAAAGTAATTTTGATTCTGTACATTACATTATAAGAATATTTTTTCTCAAGAGAAATTAAAATATCTGATATAACAAGGTAATAAATTAAACAAGAGGCTCTCAAGAGCCTGTATCGCTCACCTGGACCATGGCCAATAATGAATTCAAATAAACTTCTATGTTAAAGAGTCTCATTTTCAAACTATGTAAACAAACATTTATGCTATATGATCCAACTTTAATAAACTATTTTCCCTATTGCCTGCCATCTTGGATAAGGGATGGATTTGCAGGACACAATTTTAAAGAAAATTAAGTGTTGTGTCAAAGTTTATTTCCAACTGGCCAAATTTTTAAAGAAGATCTTTGAATGTACTCCCATATTAAACTATGTTTCTTGGTAGCCAATTTGCTTAAGGTGCAGACTTGAAGGACATCTGTTTTGAAGGGCCATCTAAGATACATTGTGATTAACTTTTATTCTAACTAGCCAAGTCGTTTCAGATAAAAAATTCTTTGTATGCTCTTTCCATACACTCGAGTAATAAACTAAGTTCCAAGCAGATGACCATGTTGGATGACATATAGTACCAGTCATAATACTTAGTCAGCACCTCATAAGCATCATTCATGCCAAATTCTGTTCAAATCCATTCAGAGGATCTCAAGGTTTATTTCATCAACTGCTCACTACAGCCTTTATTTAATAAACAAAAATAATATGCATGGGGCTAAATTCATGTCAGAAAGGCTTACAGTGACCAGATAATAACACCAATGTAAGACACAATGCATTTATACAGACAAATTATTATGACATGAAATAAGGTGAAGATTAAGAAAGCATTTTTGCAAAAAAATGTAGAAATTTGCACAAAAGCACGGTTTTTGCTCTTAATTATGGAAGAAATAATTGTTTTTAATGAAGTGATAGCATGGATTTTTTCCAAAGCATAAAACAGAAAAGTTCACCATAGAAGATTTGAACACAGAATTGAAAGAGAAATAACTAATAAACCATATGGCATTTTAAAAAAATGGTGAAAAACGGTCAATAAATCATACACAAGCCTTTGGATTTTCTTCAAAATTTCAGAGTATGTAGATCTTGATATGCTGAACATTTTTCCAATTTACACTTCACCTCTATCTGTTACAGTTTTTGAAATAAAAAAAAAATAAAAAATGCATAAATATTTAAAAATATACGGAAAAGGGACTATAACTCTGAGACGGGTATTCCGATTTTCTTCAAAATTGCAGAGCAGATAGATCTCAGCATTCTGAACAATTTCACGCAGGTCAGATTTTTGAGTTTGGAGTTATTTGCCAAAAACAGCAATTTACCCCCTATGTTCTATTTTTAGTAACAGCGGCCATATTGTTTGGTCTTCAGACTAACCGAACTCATTTTATAAACTACATACCCTGGTGATGACCCAGGTCAAGTTTGATTTAATTGCCCCAGTGGTGTCAGAAATATTTGAAGAAAAGTTTACGACGGACGGGTGAGCTAAAAAGCACAAGACAATTGTCCCCGAAATTAAAGATCGCTGCCTAACCCGTGAAAAAAACTGCATGTTGTGTGATATTTGAAATATCCTTGTTCTAATAGTCGTGCTTCGTCAGTTTACATAGGGTTGATAAGTGTGACTGTCTAGGTTGGTCATCACTTTTGTTTTCTTAATTTGACGTGATGTGACTTTGACCAGCACTTAACCGATATCCTGTTAATCGATTCTGAGGCTTGTTTAGCGGGTCCCAATATTCCATATCTCGGTAATTCTGGACTAAAATAACCCTTTGATATTGAAGATATCCCAATTATTATTGAAATATTCCATATGCCATAGTAAAAATATCCCATATCCCTGTAAGTTTCGTCACAAATATCCCGTATTCATTTGATAAAAGTCGTATTCTAGTATACCCTAAACAATCCTCAATTCAATCCAAATAAAGGATACCACAGAAGCTTGCTTTCAGTGAAAATATGCATTGGATAAATAGATATTGAGGTTAGAGGTAGCATTAATAATTTGGAATTATGAATCTAATTGGTTCAGGAGATCAATTAAAACATTCTTCTTTGATATATTATGTATATTTAGAGTCGTACTCAATTTTGTTATTTCACCCAAGTAGGCTTTACTGTATTAGGGAAAATATTAACGATGCCACACAAAACCACCGTCCAACACCATGGCCTGTGCCCGCGCAGATTTGATAAAATGTTGTTGCAGATCAGTCGACACTCAGTATATCTATAAAACGTTATAAAGTAATAATGTGGGAGGCTTTAAATGAAATCCATTCAGAACTTACGGCAATCAATACGTTATATAAAGAATGTAAGAAATCGATGCATTTCTGTAGTAGTTTCCTGACTATTTCTACAGGCTGGAACTTTATATATTACTTAGAAATAAAATGACAGCGTGGGTTTTATAAAAGCCTATTTCAGATTTATCAATAATTTTAAGATCTGTAATTTGTAACACGGCATGATTGATGGAGCGCTTTCATAGGAATTGAAGAAAAGTATTTCGAAGTTGATGCTAAAAACGAGCTATTTCAGGATCGAAGAAATAATATCACGAAAATATTACTGTAAATATCTCGACTGATTCTTGAGGACCCTAAAATGCAACTTTTTTCTCCATTCTAATGCAAAACATTATAAACGGTTAAAGCATTTTTAATATCATATGAGATATGCAGTTTTGGTCATGGTTGTTTAACAGTTCAGACGTCATCTAATCAAACCAAATTGCATCCGAATGTTTATGCAACACAGATGAAAATGCTTTAAGGGCATAAAATAAATGCAAATATCATCTATGCCATAAATCCTTGCAGGAGAGAGATACTCTTATGTTCATGAAATTCAAACAAAACTTTTTTTATTTTATAACTTCTCACAGAAGTACTACTCAAAACAACAATCGAAATTGACCTTCAATTTTAGCAAATCTATTTGAAATGCATTTCGGAACATATACATATAGCAAAAGTTTTTAAGTGAGCTGTAATTTGATGTTTTTACGCTGCTTTTTATCATATGAATAATAGAATTAATTTAATCAAATTTTAAAAATGTTTTAAAAATGCTATCAAAATTAACACACTTTTCCGTACAGTGTGTTAATTTTGATATCTTTATAGCTTATCCTTAACTCTAGGTACCAATATTCTGCGCTTGATTGAAACAATAAAGCAGAAAATAAACACTGTCCCCTCCAAAAACTATCAAAAAACAATACGTAAACCCAATTTTAATCCAATAATAAAATGTAGAATTTCAGAATAACCGTTTTTTTTTTCACTAAGAATAAAAAATGAATTAAAAGTTTTGTTTTTCTTTAAGATAAGCAAATTGGTCTGGCCCTCACATTATCAATTTAAGAGAAAAGTTGAAATACATTGAGGTTAAACTATACATATCCGACATATATCCAGAGTCTATTGCATCTAGATTATTAATTCATTTAATTTTTTGATAGCGTAATTGTGCATTGGGAAAATAGAAGAAATCGAAACTCTAATGGGATCCATTAACTATTTATTTAACAATAATACCTCTAACATAGAATGTATCTGCCATCCGTATCTTACGTACCAGTCTCTTCAGCAGCAGCAAGGTTTCATATCTATTACAAGCAAGCTGGAAGAGATTAAGAGAGCTATTAAGGCAAGACTATTTTTATACCCCTGCTTTAGCGGGCTCTATATAGTGATCATGGTGTCCTTTCGTCCGTTCGTCCGTTCGATCGTTCGTCCTTTCGCCATAGGATACTTACCTTGTGGCGACAACTCCTCTAAGACCACTTGATAAAATTCATTGAAACTTTCACAAAATTTTAAGTATACATTGCCCTTGTGCATTAGTCTATTTAAAAATATTGATCTTTTTCAGGGGAGAGGATATGATATTAGTGAGCTTTGCTCACATCTTTTTCCTTTTTTTTTTCTTTTTTGATACTTCATTATTTCATTAAAGGCTCATCTCTCAAGTATACATGTTCAATACACAATAAAAATATATAACATTAAAATGAAATGAAATGATATGTAAGGGTTTTACCACCATACACCCAATGTATTAATATAGAAATGAAGTCATATCTTCTTTTACTTACACAAATTTTTTGTAACCCAGGATTTTTTTTATCATAAATGGCCATTGATATGCACAAATTTTACATGTAGTTAAGTTGAATTTTTTAAAAGTTTGATTTACATAAAGGCCATTTTTAAATTGAGGTTTGTGCATATTCGTAATGAGGCAAATGATTACTTTCCATGCAACATTGTGTAGCTCAGAAATCAAACATAACGTTGAAAATTCCATAAATGATTAATCTGAAGAAATTACAGCCATTGTGTTATTGATTTTATTGGGAAAAAATTATTCTGTTTGTAAAGAATTATTATTTGCATTTGGCCTGAATTAAAAGATTCTCATAAAAATATTGATTTCAGTATTAACGAGAGTTTGTGTACAAATGATGTACATGGATTCTTATTAATTATACATCTAGTTATTTAATATACTAGCTATCATTTTTATTGTTTAAGTATAGCAACGTGAAAACACTATACAGCCCATTTTCAAATATGAAAAAATGGGGTAAATGTCAAGGAGACAACATCCCATATCCAGATTCAAACGACCCAAAACAAAGCATCTAGGTGTAACCGTACGGTCTTCAACACATGACCAATTGACCATTATATTGTTGGAATGTCTAATTACAAATCAAAATCCCCTTTTGCAACTCACATAAATGTATAGGTTCTACGTATTTTTTAAATACATTTTTTTCTATATAATAATTATATGATTTAAATTTTCAGTAGGCGATCTTTCGTTCAATAGAAATACACTGGTGTGAAATACTCTTTAATTTCCCTTAAAATGGACAACAATATTCCAACTTCAACTTTATATACATAGGTTTGGCACGCCAAAGCCACAAAAATGAGATGAAATAGCATTATCTCAGGTAATGCTATCTTATCTGCATTTTTGTGGTTTTGGCGCAGATAAAATATCATTAACTCATGATAATTAAATATGGAAAAGAAATTAACATAGGTCTCTATGCAATAAAGAGATAAAACATTCTTTCCTGGAGATAATAGGTAATGTAATTGCTTATCATAAGTGGTAATGAACTTGTTTATCTGTTAACAGGTAATGAACTACCTTATGATAGATGCCCGATCCGTATGTAATAATTTATTGTGCCTATTGAAGAACATCCGTCTTCATCTGTTACATGCAATTTCATTCGATTCGCTAAGAAAACGATTCCTTGATTCCTAGCAACTGAAAGCTTTAAAAATTTGAAAAAATATACATTTGATATATTCTTTAATATATATTTTATTAATTACATAGTTTCATTATTACTGTTAACATTCCCACTTAGTCTGTGAGAAACAAAATTTACTTCCTGGTCTCCCACGTCCTTGAATAATAAAAAAATAAATAATTAATGTTTAATTAAAATAAGCATGGTAAAACTACTATATAAAAACAAACTTTGCTTAGATCCTGAAAGAAATAGACAAAAGTTTTAGAAAGACTCCTATTACCCCCCCCCCCCCTCATTTCAATGAATTAAACATCCAGTAAGTAAGTAAGTGGTATTTTTTGAAAGTCATAGCTTGTACAAATTAACAAGCAAAGATGAGCGCACAAGAGCTCTTAAACTTCTGATATTATACAAATAAATAACAGCGTAATCTTGATAAATAAACACAAAACGTGCAAACACAAAGACTGCCTCAGATACACATTACATACACATGGTAAAGATAGAAATAATAAGAATATATATAATATATCTCACAAATTAATTAAAACACAATTACATGTATTCAATTCTGCGTTGAGGTCATACTTGCATGTATATTTCGTATGTAAATTTCATAGAATATACATTCATGCAACGATCACAGGTAAATAATTACATTTCGTGAATCCGTCAGTTTGATAAGTGAAACAAAATGTAATTATAAGAATTGAAGGCATTATTTTGAAGTTTCATAGGGACTATGAAAGGGTTGACAGGGCGCACATTTTCAACATGAAGCGCTACCGGTCAACCCTTTCATATCCCAATGAAACTTCAAAATAATGCATTCAATTCTTAAGTGAATGTCAAAACAGGTAATTTTAACGATGAAATATTGTGATATTGTAATTTTTAATATATACATTTATTGACGAGACTTTATTCCCATAAACTAATTTTACAACGACAAAGAGAAAATACAGAATAATATATACACACTATATTACAAAATTCGTTACAAATGGTAAATAGATAAGAAAAAGAAAGAAATATAGATTACACCACAAGATCCCGTTTATTACCATATATTATCCACTAGAGATAGTTAAATTTTAAAATTTTAATTGCGAGGCTTGCCGAGCATATTAAAATTTTTAAATTTAACTACCGAGAGTGGATAAAATATGCTAATAAAAGGGATAAAGTGGTGTAATCTTTTTCTCTAATGATCAATGATAAACACCGAGAAATGTATTCCGAATAAATTTGGCGGGAAATAGCACGGGGCTTTATTCAAAGAAAATTTATCTAACGGGTCAAAACCGGTTTAAACTTGACATATCATTAGAGAAATTATGTTACAATTCTAAAATTATCTAACATTATCTATCTATACAATTATCTAACATTATTATTATCTAAAATTATCTAACATTATCTATCTATACAATTCTAAAATTATCTATCATTATAACATAGTTTTTTCAAAAAAGATAATTTGATCTAAAGAGATTGAATTTAATAAGTTATTGAAATCAATGACGTATAATAAGTCCTTGTTGAAATTTATCTATCTACATCTGAGTGCCGGGTTTCAACATAAATCAGATAATACAGTTACATAAATCAGATAATACAGTTTCCCACAAATATTACGTCTGATTGGTTGATATTAGAAAACAGATAATACATTTACTAGCACACCAAAACCACAAAAATGTAGAAAAAATGTATTAACAGATAATGCTATGTTATCTTGAGATAAAACATCATTATCACATACATTTCATAGAGACCTATGTTTAAAATATTTAAAAGTACTTATCAGGAGGTGATGAGAAAACCTGATAATACATGTCTAATAATGTGCGCCAAAACAACAAAAATTCAGATAAGGTAGCATTACCTGAGATCATGCTATTTTATCTCATTTTTGTGGCTTTGGGGTGCCATACATAGGTGTATGTTTCACAGTTGATTCGTTACGAGAGACCTTGGACCAATTATTCGCATTTTCTAATAAGGCATATTCATCTCCATGACCGCATTATTAATAAGGCTTTCTAAAAATACCGTTTCATATAATTATGAAAAAAGTTCTTTTTAAGCTCACCTCAGTGTGAGCTATTCTCATCACTTGGCGTCCGTCGTCCGTCGTCCGGCGTCCGTCCGTTAACTTTTCACACTTTCATCTTCTCCTCTGAAACCATTGAGGCAAATTCAACCAAACTTTACAGGAATGATGTATGGAAGGTCCTTGACAAAGATTGCTCATTTTGTTCCGACCCGATAAAAAACATGGCCGCCAGCGCGGAACTTAGGTTTAACATAGGACCCTATGGGAAAATTCACATTTTCATTAACTCCTCTGAAACTGTTGAAGCAATTTCAACCAAACTTTACAGGATTGATGCACTGAAGGTCCTTTACAAAGATTGCACATTTTATTCTGATTCGACAAAAACATGGCCGCCAGCACGGAACTTGGTTTAACATTGGCCCTATGGGAAATTTACATTTTCATCTTCTCTTCTGAAACCACTGAAGCGAATTCAACCAAACTTTACAGGAATGAAGTATGGAAGGTCCTTTACAAAGATTGCTCATTATGTTCCAATCCGATAAAAAACATGACCGCCAGCGCGGAACTTAGGTTTAACATAGGACCCTTTGGAAATATTCACATTTTCATCAACTCCTCTGAAACTGTTGAAGCAATTTCAACCAAACTTTACAGGATTGATGCACTGAAGGTCCTTTACAAAGATAGCTCATTTTATTCTTATTCGACAAAAACATGGCCGCCAGCACGGAACTTGGTTTAACATTGGCCCTATGTGAAATTTACATTTTCATCTTCTCTTCTGAAACCACTGAAGCGAATTCAACCAAACTTTACAGGAATGAAGTTTGGAAGGTCCTTTACAAAGATTGCTCATTATGTTCCGATCCGATAAAAAACATGGCCGCCAGCGCGGAACTTAGGTTTAACATAGGACCCTATGGGAAAATTCATATTTTCATCAACTCCTCTGAAGCTGCTGAAGCAAATTCAACCAAACTTTACAGGATTGATGCACTGAAGGTCCTTTACAAAGATTGCTCATTTTATTCTGATTCGACAAAAAACATGGCCACCAGCACAGAACTTAGTTTAACATTGGCCCTATGGGAAATTTACATTTTCATCTTCAGCTCTGAAACTGCTGAAGCGAATTCAACCAAACTTTACAGGAATGATGTATGGAAGGTCCTTTACAAAGATTGCTCATGATGTTCCGATCCGATAAAAAACATGGCTGCCAGCGCGGAACTTAGGTTTAACATAGGACCCTATGGGAAAATTCACATTTTCATCAACTTCCCTGAAACTGCTTAAGCATTTTCAACCAAACTTTACAGGACTGATGCACTGAAGGTCCTTTACAAAGATTGCTCATTTTATTCTGATTCGACAAAAAACATGGCCGCCAGCACCGAACTTAGTTTAAGATTGGCCCTATGGGAAATTTACATTTTCATCTTCTGCTCTGAAATTACTGAAGCGAATTCAACCAAACTTTACAGGAATGATGTATGGAAGGTCCTTAACAAAGATTGCTCATTTCGTTCTGATCTGATAAAAAACATGCCAGCCAGCATGGAACTTAGGTTTAACATAGGACCCTATGGGAAAAATCACATTTTCATCAACTCCTCTTATACTGCTGAAGCAAATTCAACCAAACTTTACAGAAATGATGTACTAAAGGTCCTTTACAAAGATTGCTCGTTTTATTCCAATTCAACAAAAACATGGCTGCCAGCACAGAACTTAGTTTAACATTGGCCCTATTGGAAATTTACATTTTCATCTTCTGCTCTGAAACGACTGGAGCTAATCCAACCGAACTTGACAGGAATGAAGTATGGAAGGTCCTTTACAAAGATTGTCATTTCGTTACAATCCGATAAAAACATGGCCGCCAGCGCGGAACTTAGGTTTAACATAGGACCCTATGGGAAAATTCACATTTTCATCAACTCTTCTGATACTGCTGAAGCAAATTCAACCAAACTTTACAGGAATTATGTACTAAATGTCCTCTATAAAGATTGCCCATTTTATTCTGATTTTGACAAAAAACATGGCGGCCAGCACAGAACAAAGTTTAACATTGGCCCTATGGGAAATTCACATTTTCATCTTCTCCTCTGAAACCTCTGAAGCAAATTCAACCAAACTTAACAGGAATGATGTATGGAAGGTCCTTTCTGAAGATTGCTCATTTCGTTCCGATCCGATAAAAAACATGGCTGCCAGCGCGGAACTTAGTTTTAACGTAGGACCTATGGGAAAATTCACATTTTCATAAACTCCTCTGAAACTGCTGAACCAATTTCAACCAAACTTTACAGGATTGATGCACTGAAGGTCCTTTACAAAGATTGCTCATTTTATTCCGATTCGACAAAAAACATGGCCACCGGTACGGAACTTAGTTTAAGATTGGCCCTATGGGAAATTTACATTTTCATCTTCTGCTCTGAAACTGCTGAAGCCAATTCAACCAAACTTTACAGGAATGATGTACTAAAGGTCCTTTACCAAGATTGCTAATTTTTTTCGGATTTGACAAAAAACATGGCCGCCAGCACAGAACTTGGGTTAAACATAGGATCCTATGGGGAAAACACCATTTTCCACATCTCCTCTGAAACTATTGAAGCAAATTCAAGCAAATTACAGAAATGATGTATGGAAGGTCCTTTACAAAGATTTCTTATTTTGCTGGGATCCGACAAAGAAAATAGCTCCCAGCATCGAACTTGATTAAGAATGGTTCCCATAATTTAAAACATTTTTTCATTACATACTCTTAAATTATTGAAGCAAATTCAGTCAAACTAAGATTGCTTACATTGTTTTGATCTGATAAAAAACAAGATTGCCAGCACAGAACATGTTTTAACATAAGATCCTATGGGATAAACAACACTTTCATCACCTGTTGTAAGCATTTTGTCAGGTGAGCGATTCAGGCTCAGTGTCTGAGCCTCTAGTTCTTGTGATTTTCGGTCCAAATCGTGATTGAAGATTTATTTTTAACTTTCACTAAGTTTTGGGATGAACTTTTCAATGTGTACAAATTTTCAATAGCAATTGCTGTTGAGCTGCTACCGGATACTACCACTATGGAAGTTGAGGTTTGGCGCACCATTAAACCGGTTTAACCATCATTTCTTTTTTCTGAACTTGTAAACAAAAAGTAAGTATTCAAGCGTTTCCGCCTTAATTCACGTTACCGTAAATATTTTTTATAAAACATCTGAAGTGAGGAATGGATGCTTCGTTTAAATATTAGCTGCTAATCGTGTTAACCAATACGGGACTTTTGAGATAGGAACTCTTGTGTAATTGAAGGCGGAAACGATCTCCTCAAATACCAGTAAGTCGGATAACTGGATCCCTGATATATTGAAATAAATATATATACCACTTAAAAACAAACTCTTTATGAAATTGAAGTGCTCTTATAATTTGTCCTAAATATCAATTATTGAACTAAATTTTAATTTACGAAAAACAATTACCAGAAGCGCTACAAATAGATTAAATATAAATCACCCTTAGCTCAACAGTGTTAATTAATCAGTGATTCCCTCTCAAGGTATTGATGTATTGATATTTATCGCATAATACACAAAAATGTTTCCTGGGTGAACATGAATCAAAAGTCCCGTATCAGTACATGCTTGAATTCCATATAATATTCCGAATCTATAAAACCAAAATAACACACAATGTTTTTTTCTTATTTTTTTCTTTTTTTCGTTGATGATGCTTTAAATCAAATTTAAGATCGATACAAATACCATCATGAAAATCAAACTCGTCATAATTAATTATCAATAATTCTAACCGCATTAATCCGGACTCTATACGAGTTTTGTAAATTTTCAACAGTAAGAACATTTATTTAGATAACAATGCTGAATAAGAGTCCTGCATTAACTTTTGTCCTATATTATTTAAATGAATTAAGAAATTGTCAAATCTTTTTTTAATAGGAATAGTGTCTATACAATTTAATAACTTGCTAGCATTGTTCATCATTGTTTACTTTGATAGGAGTGATGTAAAGTTCTGATCTTCCAATGTCTTCTTCAGTATGATCCCCTGTTAATTGTAAACTCTTACTGTTATGTAAATATTGCCTATGCATTTAACAAAGCTCTGTGAAAGAGTTGGGTAAAATACGGGCTCCGGGCTCCAGCCTTTTCTTGAACGTAAGTCTCCAGGGCTCTAACACATGGACTCCAGGTTCAAATACTAGGGCTCTGGGTTCCACTCATAGAGCTCCGGGTACCACTGGCATTCAATTGACTCCGGGCCTCATATTTACCGACTCCGGGATCTCAGAGAGCTGTGGGACCCACGTTTTTACCCCAAAAGAGGTAAAGTATGGTGATGATGATGTTTGATCAGTTGTGAAAAGTATGTATTGTCTTTCATTCTTTTGGCTTTAACCAAGGGAAATAGACCAATATGGGCTTGAAAACTGAAACTTCGTACTGTACTTTTATAAATTAATTAATTTAAAGCTAATAGTTCCAGAAGCTAATAATTCAGGTTATTAAATCACTTCACAACTTAAACAATCGTATAAAGTTATACTTATATTGCACCCCACAGGAATACAAATACAATATGCTTTAATTTCAGGACATATAAAGGTTCTATACGTTGGACTACTAGGCAATGTTGTCAGATTTATTTATATATCTGTAATAAGTAATCCATGGTGGGTGCTACCATTTGAATTAATACAAGGTATGTATATCAAGGTTACTTAATGTTATAAAGTATCCATTTGGAGATCTATCGGGCTTTCCAGTTATGGTTTAATTCCTTTTTTTTGGAGAAAGAATTCATGCAGAGTTAAAGCAAAAAAGGAAAAAAACGCAAATATATCACTGAATTCGAACAAAAGAGTTTTTTTTTTCTGGACACCTCTTTCTCGGAGGCTCATCTGCCATTGAGTTGCCATATAAAGTCGCATAATGCGTTAATGAAGCCTTTAAAAAGACAATAAATAACAATAATAACAATTAAAATTGTTCCAGGTTGACACACACGTTGATAATTTTTACGAGATTGGGGTCGAAACACACGGTAATACATTATTAAGTTGACACACAACCGTTTTTTTTTCACATGATTAAGACACCGGACAATATCTCACAGGTTTGACACATGCTTTTATATTTTACTAGAATGGCACATGCTGTACTTATTTCTGAAGCAATTACTAATGCATGTACGTTAAAACTCATACAAAACTGACATTCACTGCAATTATTTCTACAGGATTGGTACATGTTAGATTGACAAATCGTTATGATATATTTACAGGATTGACACACGGTTATAACATTTAAAGGATTGACACACGGTTATAACCTTTACAGGATTTACACACAGTTATAACATTTACAGGATTGACACACGGTTATAACATTTACATGATTGACACACGGTTATAATATTTACAGGATTGACACACGGTTATAACATTTACAGTATTGACATACGGTTATAATATTTACAATATTGACACACGGTATAACATTCACAGACATTTACATGATTGACATATACGGTAAAACCTTACAACCTTGATACACGTCATAAATTAATATTTACAAGGTTGAAACACAGTTATACTATTTACAAGATTGACACACGGTTACAGTTTTTACAAATTTCACACAAGTTATGATATGTACAGGATATTTTTATTTAAAATGACAAACAGTTATATTGTTTACAAAATTTAATATTAATGATATTTACGAGGTTGACACACGGTTACATTATTTATAGGATTGACACACGCAGTCTAGGCTGCTTGTTGTTACTATATAAGTATAACACGGTAATAATACCTACAGGGTCGACACACGGTTATAATATTTACAGTGTTGATTCACGCTTATACTATTTACAGGTTTGACACATGCAGCAGTTTGGGCTGCCTGTTGTTCTTATATTACCAATGCAATACCAACTGAACTTAGGTCATCTGCGCAGGGTATACTACAAGGACTTCATCATGGGTTGGGAAGAGGGTGTGGTGCTGTGTTCGGCGGTATCATGGTTTATACATATGGTACGTATGTAATGAAGGAGATAGACCTAGGTTAGGGGAGATAACTTGTTAAATCAGTAAAGCGTTTGAAACAGTTCCATTGATGCTTTTTTAAGCATTGCTGTGAAAAAAAAAATTTAAAATCATCTATGTTACTTAGGAGCTTAGAATATATGTTTATGAAAATCAATAAAACAAACATACAAATGATAAGAGTTGTATCCCTTAACATAGGTATACCTCTTTAAGTTGTAAGATACAGAAAAGTGCTTGTAAACCTGGAACATTAATAAAGCCTCTACGTTTGATATGAATTGAAACGTTGATTCATGTGGACAACGCATAACCTTAATTGACATGACGGGATAATCCTTTCGAATGTTTTTATCACTTAAATTGCACATTTTTTATCATAATATTTATGTTTCCATATAGAGTATGAAGGAAATGATGGTGGAGTCTTTCCAAGAGTAAGCATGTCCGACCGCACTAACTATTAAACTCATTGGCTTTTTATGTTTAGTTCGTTAGTAAAAATCATTTTTAATGTTTCTACATGTAATTAAAGTTAAATGCACTATCTCTCTTAATGTAACATCAAAATACACCGGACTATGATTTCTCATGAGTGACTGATCAGCAACAAGTGTTAATCGAAAAAAATAATTCCTTGTTTTCATGACAAGAAACAATAAAACCTTGATGCTAAATTTACAAATGTATTGCATTTAAATTGTCTTTTTATTTATGAACATGTTGGTTTTTTAGGTAGTGTTGTAACATTCCGTGCGTATGGAATTACATGTCTGATCGTGCTGATTGTATACATAGCGTTAAACCGTTTCTTTGGTAACAGAGCTCACTTTACATATGGAAGCAGTATGAAGCACCAACTTCTGGACGAAGAATCACCAACTCTACATCTAGCTCCACATGGAGTACCATCGGGAATGGCAAGGGACCTTTCTAGTAATAGATTGAAAGATGAAGGTGAGACAAAAACTATCAAATTCTTAAATATACAACAAAAATCGATATATCACAAACTAAAAAAAGATACTGCACATTGGGAACGCTACACAACAAAAACAGTAAAATGAACGTTAAGTAGTTAATAGTAATTATAATGACTTTTGTTATAATTAAATACTACTTTTTCGTTCGTCATATTAGTGTTCTTGAGCGTGTGTTTGTGGCTTGATGTGACAAAAATTTGGAGAGGGATCATCGAATGCAGTTTTTTTTTTTAATTTAATTTATTTATTTATTTTTTTTTTATTATTTTTTTTTTTTTTTTTTTGATAATTGGGAATCGTGTTTGTTTTAAAAAAATCTTCTATGATTAAATTTGCATTCAAAGAATACTAGTATGTGAAAAGGGGTAAGTCGGATAAAAACCTTTAAGACAATCATTAACTTTTTCTTGGAATACTCCATATGTTGTATTAATTAATTTTATTGTTATCATAATCAGTCAACTTTATAAAAAACTGGTATTTGCTTGCAGTAAAATGTTTTTGATATTTATTCATATGAAAACACATTCTTCTATTTTTAGGTACACAAGCATATGGAGCCACTGGTGAGTTAAAATAGGACAATAATAGAAACTAAGAATGATTCAAAACGATTTTATGATAATTATATAATGTATTTTTTGATAATGATAAGCCCAACTCCATCTTAATCTGCGTCCGATTTTTGATGTGCATATTTTTTCAGCAGTTTCAATTTGTTAAGGTTGAGTAATAATAGTTACTAGTAAACAGAAAAATGGGATAGATCTTGAACTGAAATTAGAAATTGTCGTAACTCAGGGATTAAAGAAATCATGTTAATAGGTGTATCCAGACTAGGCTCCTTGAGCTAGCCGGCAGTTTAGCGGCGAGCACCCCTTGACCCATCTTTCAAAATTACGTATTGTCCTTTTCTCTCGTTTCAAGATTGTGGTCATGGAGTTAGTAGTCTACCTGTATTGGGTTTTTTTCGTAGATTTTATACTATAGGGAAACGGGACAGATATAGGGGAGGTTTGGGTACCAATAAACCGGTTTAACCCTACCGCTGGCTTTTTGCAAGTGCCGGTACCAAGTCCGGCTGTCCCGAGTTCCTATCGTTGTCTGCGTTTGTCTTTTATCTTATACCTGTTTTTCTTGTGTAGTTCCTTTGCAAATTGTTGCATGTAATTATAATTTTCAGCCATTGTAGATGTTTCCTGTTATCCATTTTTTAACATCCACATAGTCGATATAGCTTTGTCCAGTTACTGTTTTCCAATGTTCGTTCGAGCTCTGGTCAATTTAGGGGATTGTTCAATGCGACCAGGAAATGACTTACTCAGAACTATTTTTAGACCGGTTGAATGCCAAATTTGTATGCAAAAAATTAGCAATACAGACGAAAAGTTGAATTCATAACTGGTAGGATTTTTCTTTTAATACCACCATAATACCATTCCATGTAAATTGAAATCGACAGTATAAAAAGAAGATCTTTCAGATGTTACATTTTCTTTAAAATTTCATTTTGTATCATTATACAAATAACATAAATATGTATTTTTTCAGATGGCGGAGATATAAATACTAACGTAAGTTTAGATATCTACAATATATCCCTTTACATGGTATTTAGGTCGTATGAGAGTTTAAAACTGTGCATCATTTTTGCACATGTGACAAGAGAAAATGGAATTCACGATGGAAATGTTTGCAAAATGGTTTACGATGACTTTTTATAGTTCAATTTGATCAAATACCCTCTTTAATCGGGTAACCATTCACAATATTGAACCTTTTTAGCTAACTCCTGTTCTTATATTAAGAACAGGGAAATCCTGCTTTCGCCATTGATTCAAAAATATGTTCAATAACCATTTTGTTTCTTACAAATGGAAATATATCGAAAATAAATTTTATTTTGTTAACATTTGCAATTTTCTCCTATCATTTCAGTTAACAGTAACTTCGGTATTTTGTAATTTGTTATTAAACCAAAATGTATGATTTTTACATGACAGATTTCACGCTTATATGGCCCATGACTCCAAATTTTTATTCCATTTTTGTATGCTCAAAAACAAAGCGAAAGTCACGAAAACATCAGAAAATTCTATCTGCGATTTTTAAGAGTCCCGTACCAATTTAATATGTATACAATATTGGAAGTTTTTATACCTCACATGTCTGCATGAAAATAAAATCGACCATTTGACTGTTTAAGTTTTATTTAACCAAAAAACGATCTGTTCGCTGTCAGTTAACCGTTTCCGATATGTTGACTGCTTGTATTATTTTGATTGGTTATTTAAGAAATAATTCATGGGCGCCTATGGTTTGTTGGAGATTTACATATGGGTGGCCATTATTTTCGTTAATATTTTACCCAGAGCGTAGCGTAGCGGAGCGAGGGGTAAAATAAACGAAAATAATGGACACCCATATGTAAATCGACTACAAACCAACGGTGAACATGAATTATTTCGATTCTAATATGACATTTAACTATCTTCGCGGACCTATAGTGTACACGGCAAGGACAGCCATTGCATACTATTTACTGACGTTTTTGTGCACAAAACATATTATGACGTCGTCTGTTTCAGCGTAAAAACTGTTGTGAAGTCGCTCATATATTATTGGAGATTTTCATATGGCTGGTCGTCATGGTTTCCGTTGTTCCCATATTAGAATAATAAATAACTTCACGCGCGTATCACATGACGTTCTGTCGTTTGGAACGCAAACATGGCGAGTTGAATTGTCTGAGGATAAAATGGACGTATTAAATGTATTAAACGGAATTAAAAGTCGCAAAATTGTATTACATGTGGAAATGCCTATAAAACACATTTTAATTGCAAGAGCACATTGAATTGGTAAAAGGTATAAAAAACGGTCATAGACTGGGTTCTCAAACAAAAGTTGTTTTGTTTGACCCTCTGAATAAACTGTTGTCACTATTATATGACTTCGTACAACAGTTCGGTCTTTGGGTCAAACAGAACAGCTGCTGTTTTCGAACCAAGTCAATAGTTGTATTCTAAAGAGTGACCTCTGTTAATTCAGTAACCGTGGTGCTGTTCAGATTTGCCAAAATACGACTGGTTTGGGTTTTTGGACTTGAATTCAAGAATCACATTCGTATCAACTAGCGCCTTGGGAGATTCATTTGTTCTACTTTTGTTAAATTTTCACACTTTCAAACTTATGTGAAAAAAAAACAAAATAATATATAAAGTCTGTGAGAAGATTTGTGAACGACTTTTTCAATGCATTCGATTTATTGAATTTTGCCTCGTTTAAGTTTTGGTTTCTAGAATTTTGCTTCTTTCCGCTTCAATTTACCGAGATCCAAATGAGTTTTTGAACGGCACTCTTATTTAAACTATTCCATTCATTATATTTGAAAAATGTTCAATAATTGAAAAATATGAAACAACAATAGTTGGAACATCATAGATAATCCTATTGTGAACGAGAACATGTCTGTAATTCTGGTTATTTACTTTCGATTTGTTCACTTACAGCAGCAAATGTTTTGAAGAACTTAATTTCGCTTAAAAACTCAATTAAGTTGAAAACGTGAATGTTTTTATCGTTTTTGAGAGTACACCCAACACTGGTTGTAAAGCAACTGTTTGTGTCCATACAGCAAATCCAATCGCGTTACGCACATATTATTTTCTAACTGCTACTGATCACCGTCAAATACTTCCGTGCATGCAGAAAAAACGAACGATAATGTACTTTCAATTCGGTTATTTGTTCTCCATATTTTTCAAACGTTCTGATTCTCAAGCTAGTAATAGATTTTGATCTGCACATATTGTAAGATGTAGACGTTTTACTATCTCAAAGTTTTCAAATATTGTTGAGGAAAACTAGCAAAAAAGAGTACCAAAAGGCAACGTTGAAGTGAACAGCAAATAATCTTATATAAAGTATATCTACAAAACCCACGGATTTGCACGGTATAGGTCACAAACGGTCCTTTTTATCTCGTTAAAAATCTTGAAATTCAAGTTGGTCATGATTTAGAGCTGCAACGTGAAATATATACAAATTTATTAGCACACAGTACAATTACTTGCAATGTGACGAGTGTCAGATTTGTGCTAATAATATTTACCATCCCGGAACACCTGATTATACTACGGAATTCCTTTGGGAGTTTACTATGCTAGTGACATTGTTTGCGACAATCAAATCATATTTTATTTGTTAAAAACCCTGTTTTTGCATATATCTATTTCGCCAAATCTTTATATATGCTTTTCTTGATTTTCTTTTGGTCATGAGTAACATTTATCTATATTTCAGTTGTATAACCAGGGGTACAACCAGGGAACAAATATTTACATGGATGGACCCCCGGGATTATCTACTCAGATATACCAACAACAACCGTACAACAGAAATGACCACATGTATGGTCCATAGAGATATCATGAATAGGAGAACAGGAACGAAAAAACACAAGTGGAACACGTGGTTGCTTTGAGAAGTAACATTTATACAACACACATAATAGAATCTTGATTGTAGTTACCTCATGTGTAAAACATAATGTTTTTCAAAAAACTCGTAGTGCCAAAAATTGTTGATATTGCTTAAATTGTGAATAATTAATTTTTTCCAATGGTTTCGATAATACACCAAGCAATGAATTTTTTTGCACAGCAGTATCAATACCATCGCGCAGTTATTTACCTACAGTTTATTCATCAATGTGATCGCGTTGTTGTTATTTTATAGAGGGTATCAATGAGTTCATTCTCAGAATTTGAAATAACAATAGAGAAAAACCGGAATTGTACAAATCTGTTTAAAATATTTGTGCGTGAAATCCTGGATGATATTGTTCAGATTATTTAGCAAGCTTAACGTTTTCACTTTAATATGTGTAGTTGTATCGGTCTCCAATTTTTTTTCTACAGCCCAATGAGAGACACGTTGCGCTTAATTTGACGTTACAGATTATCATTCTTTAAGTATTTTCAATTTTACTCGGAATTTCAAATCGCTGCTTTAATTACAGCTGGTACATTTTTATATAATATAGTAGGTTGAATTTTGAATCAAAAACCATTTCGGAGTAAACTATTTATCAAGTTGCTTTTTGGTCTTGTCTAAGATATTATGTAATAGGCCACGAGTCGTTTTATTTAGGGGCAAAGCGTTTTTTTATTGAAAAAGAACACTGGAGTGTGCAAAGTTTGGTTTGGTTTCCATTCTAAAACATTAGCAAAATAATTTCTGAATCCAGAATGAAAACAAGCAATAAAGGTTTGGGTCATCTTGATATTTGAATAAAGGTATGGGTCATCTTGATATTTGAATAAAGGTATGGGTCATCTTGATATTTGAATAAAGGTATGGGTCATCTTGATATCTGAATATTTACTATAAGCCTGATTTTAAAGCTACGAAGATACAGTATAGCCCTGAATAGAATTATATGCTTGTTTTATCTACTGATAGGTTGTTGAGAAGTACCATTTATATTGGAGTTTTTCCCAATAATGACACTTGAAATATTGTACATTGTCGTATACGAGAAATTTATATTTACTGAAGTAGTGTATGGTAAATTAGTTGATGTAAGCTGTGACATCGATATCACGTGTGAATTAGTTGATGTAAGCTGTGACACCGATATCACATGTCATTGTTTCTGTACTGTAAGATAATCTATTTTGATATGTTTCATTTGCAACTTGTTATAATTGTTAAATATATTCAAAATATATATAGGTGGAAAAAATCTTATAATGTAGTTTAATTGTTAAAATATGATAGAAGATTGTAAGTTGATACATATAAATGGGTCTTGCATTGTTTCCTGAATTATAAGGTAGGTCAATAAAATAGTGATGCCAAAATTACAATCTTTTATATTTCATAGTGTAGAAACATCGGTAAATGAAAACCGAAGCAACAGGTAGAATCTGGCAATATGAAGAATCATAGCGGTACAGATGTAAACAATTGGAGACGACAGAAAAAGCAAAACAGAAATGAGTAACAACGCCATGAAAAGCACTAGATGTAAGAACCAAAACAAAATGAGGGTAAATTTCATAACTATGGAAAACAAAGTGTCTAGTTGTACAAAATGACAATAAATTAGATGTAATTCAAATTCACAAGAACATTGTAACATTTTTTACTATTATTAAATGTGAAAATTGTCATCTATTCACGAGGGCAAATATTAAAACAAAATATTTTGCGACGGATGATAACTGATAAATTACTCGATGGTTTCATTAATTTAACATGCATGTGCTATCCTAAATGTATTAAACTTCATCCCAAAATGTCAGCAAGTGAGCTATGTGTTGTTGAAAAAAAATCGAAATTGTAGTTTTGCATTCAATAGTACAGAACTATTTAAAGCCTTACTCAATCCATTGATAATTTCCAGTACTTTTTCTAGTGATCCTTTTTTAAAATTCTTAGTTAATAATAATAATAATAATTTGTTTTTCTATCGTAATAGATTTTCTCTTTATAATAAATTGTACAATACAATAGACCCTTTTTGGTTATCACTCTATCCATGGTCCCCATACGCCATTATGATTTTTCGGATTTCCATTTGGATCTTGAGGTTTATTGCCAGGTGAAACCATAGTTGAATTATACCACTCTAATATATCCATGAGTTTATTAACAATATCGGGAAACGAGTCGGCCAAGTTATTATATTCACATGGATCTGAAGCTATATTATATAAACACGGTTTTACATCCGGCTTACAGTTGATGGAGGCATTTACTGGCTTATGACCACATTTAATCAGTAACGGGTTGTCATGTTTCACTCTCTGTGTGCTACCTAGGCCAGACACCGACTTGCCTGATGAACTGATGTTATTATGTTTACTGCCCTCGACATCCTGCCATGGGGGATACCATCCACCCCACTTCATATTTATTTTCCCGTATAGGAGTTTATAATCACCTACACGTATGGCCGCTTTAGGATATGTAGGGTCAATATTGTGAAGTAACTCCGTTCGTATTCCCTTTCCATTTTTAGATAAAATATCCCATAGATCATATCCATCAAGATCTGTCATTGCACCAGGATTACCACCAGCGGCACTATACAAAGTGGGCAGCCAATCACATACGTGTATCATTTGCTCTGCTACGTATCCTGTTGTTTTCAGTAGCGGACTGTGTAGAAATCCGACTCCTCGTAGACCACCTTCCCACAAAGTTTCTTTACAACCTCTTTAAGACATAAAAGACACGTGCAATGGTCATGAAATATGTCAAAAATGAAAAAAGTAAAAGGTACATATAATAACATATTGAAAAAAAAACCTTACAAAGCGACGTGAAAACGTATGTTAGATTCGAAGTTTTTTGTTGTCAGAAGTATGTTTCTTCTATCGTGAATTCTGATCTTAAGGTGGGTCACTCATAACATTTTTGAAATTGTTTCAGATTTCGGAACTCCCCTGATTTACTCAAATAAAATGGCAAATGCAATTTTGCATACTAATCCCACTTTTTATTTCTTGAATGTCTTTTGTAGGTCAAATTAAGACAACTGACAAGTTGTCATAAAATTGTTGTAGTCCATGGGCTTGAATAACCCCCGTGCACCCCCCACTTCCGAACCCCACCCATTTTTGAAGTCTGCATACATCCCCTCTTCAAAATAAAACATGTTAACACGAGCATAACCTGCACGCACTTGTGGAATTTGGCCCATTTTTAGACCCACCTACCGAAATTTTGGAAAATTTCGTTTTTCGTTCAAGTTTTTCTTTCAGTTGCTTCAAAATGTTGACAAAATGCCTTCAAGTTATAAAAACGAGGTATCAAATGATTGCTTGTTATATAAACTTCACAAAGAACTCAAGTTTTTAAGATTTCTATGCCCAATACGTTCTATACCGCAATTAAACGTACCCCTACCCCAGTGAAATATTGACGAAAAAACTGATATTTTCATTGAAATTGCGTAAGTTTGATGGTCTAGAGAACCC
>MJUU01072944.1:107296-137029 GCA_002080025.1 Modiolus philippinarum
AAAAAGGTATCAAATGAAAGTTTATTATATTAGCTTTAAAACCATAACAAATAATGGCCATTTTTAGGTAATATATACATCATATATCAATAAAACTTACCCCTAACCCAACAAATTTACTCTAAAATTGTCAGTGTTTTTTTTTCTATTTTCGCATTAAAATACCAGAAGACGCAAAATGTGTGTTGTATAGGACAATGTTGCATAAATTATATTATGATTTTATATTTTAACAGCCATTTGTTGACTTAAACTCAATATTTTGCCCGAAATTGGTGAAAAATGGGAATTTTCAGCATTTTAGAATTGTCCAAAGTCCACTGCTATATCGTTATATATGCCAAATCTGGAGGATATTTTTGCAACTATGCCAATTAATTGTACCAAGCGACACATTTGGTGTCTTATAACATTGCTAAGAAAAACAAGGAGTGTTAAATGTGACTCTGATTACAGAAAATCTTACCCCTACCCCAACAAATTTTCCCTGAAATTGTCAATTTTTTGTCTATGTTCACATAAAAATAGCCAGAACACGCAAAACATGTGTTGTATATGACATTAATGCGTGAATTACATCAGAATGTGGTATTTCAACAGACATTGGTCGACTAAAACTCAATATTTCTCCCAAAATTGATGAAAAATAGGAATTTTCAACATTTCAAATTTGTCCGTATTTCATCTTTAAATCGCAATATATATCAATGTGTAGAATATATCTGCAGATATGCCATTTAATTGTTCTAACGAAAATACATAAATTGTCTTTAAACATTGTTTAGAAAAACAAGGAGTGTTATATGTGACTCTAAATACCGAAAATCTTACCCCTACCCCAACAAATTGTCCCTTAAATTGGTAATTTTTGGTCTATGTTCGCATAACAATAACCAGAACATGCAAAATGTATGTTGTATATGACAATGTTGCATCAATTACATCATGATTTGGCATTTTAACAGCCATTGGTCGACTACAACTCAATATTTTTTCCCAAATTGATGAAAAAATGGGAATTTTCAACATTTCAGATTTGTCCATAGTTCACTGTTAAATCGCAATGTTTATCAAATCCATAGAATAGATCTGCAGAAATGCCAATTAATTGTTCTAAGCAATACATAAGTTGTCTAAAAACATAGTGTAGAAAAACAAAGAGTGTTATATGTGACTCTAAATACCGAAAATTGCACCCCTACCCCACCAAATTTTCCCTGTATTGGTTTTTTTGTCTATGCTCGCATACAAATAAAAAGAACATACAAAATGTCTGTTGTATATTACAATTTTGCATGAATTACATCATGATTTGGTATTTTAACACCCATTGGTCGACTAAAACTCAATATTTCTCCGCAAACTGATGAAAATTGGGAATTTTCAGTATTTCAGGTTTGACCATAGTTAACTGTTAAATCGCAATATGTATCAAATTTATAGAATATATCTGCAGATATGCCAATTAATTGTTCTAAGCGATACATTAGATGTCTTGAAACATTGTTTAGAAAAACAAGGGGTGTTGAATGTGACTCTAGATACCAAAAATCTTACCCCTACCCCAACACATTTCCCCCAAAATTGTCAATATTTTTTCTATGTTGGGATAAAAATAACCACCACACGCAAATTCTGCGTTGCATATAACAAAGTTGCATGAATACTATCATGATTTGGTATTTCAAATCTCAGTTGTCAGCTTAAATTCCAATTTTGTCCAAAATTGATAAAAAATGGAAATTTTTAGCATTTCAGATTTGTCCAAAATTCACTTTTAAATCGTTATATGTGGCAAATTTGGAGGATTTATCTACAGATATGCCAATTTATTGTCTTAACCGATACATATGTTATTTAAAAACACTGTTTAGAAAAATACGTAGTGCTCAATTTGTCTCTAAATACTAAAAATCTGACCCCTACCCCCACAAAATTAAACTTAAATATCTCCAAAATATGACCGTCTGTACATATAAATGAACAAAGCATACTAATGTTTTACACTCTTTGCAAAAGATTCATTTGATACATCCTAATATGTAATTTTGACACCAAAATATGGGTAAAATAGAATATTTTGGACGATTATCGTGAATAATGGGAATTTTCAGTATTTCAGAATTTTCCGAAATTCAAAGTTAAATCGCTGAATAACTGACCATAAACCGGGCGCATGATCTTATTTTTGATAAATGGGAGGCTCTGTGTGTTTTGGTTGTTTGAAAATGATATGTCATTGGACCTTTATACAATGTTAAAAGCTTTTCAAGCTGAATAAAATGAAATAAATTGTGTTGAATATGTGTGGTAAGGGGTAATATGTTTGTAATTTATGAGACTGTAGTGAGTCTAAAAGGCTTAAAAGCATACTTTCTAATTGCTTAGATATGATGAAACGATATTTAATCAACATTTTCAAGTTATTTATCAATTTCATGAAGTATTTGCATCTCAAAGTCAAAACAGCAGAAATTCTGAAAAACGGAAAATTCCCAGTTTTCATACAATTTCGGACAGAAGAGTCGAAATCAGACCTTTTGAAAAGTTTTAATCTACTTAAATGATCTTCTGCATGTCAGCTGAAGTGAAATACACGCTAGATTTCCAATTGAACATTATCTTTTTATCATTTAGAGACTGAATATTTCAAATTTTCTCTTAATTTTTAGGGGGAGGGGTGCTAATTTTGACATTTATGAACCTATAATATATCTGAAACTAAACTTTTTGCGTATAATTTGTTGCTAACATATCATAAATTATTATTGCATCGGCAATTATTAAATATATATTCAGATTTTTACGACCCTTAAGTCAAAATTGTGAAAAATCTAAAATTCCGAAAAATTCCATTTTTCAAAAATTTTATAACGAAAATAAAAATTTTATGGACTTTAATTGTTTTATTTTCCAACATTGTATCACAACTGCTAAGTTAGGCATAGAAACCAGATCAAATGACGAGGGTTGTTTATCTGAAAGGTATTGACAGCCTAAAATCGAAATTTTCGCTGTTTTTTGCAGGGGTAGGGGTAGATTTTTTGTATCTCCAGGTCATAAAATTGGCGTAAAGTACCCAAACTTGTGGTCATTGTAAAGCATATTAAATTAGCTTTAATTTGATACCAAATTTCAGTACATATTACTTATCTGTAAAAAGTTATGGAGCTTAAAAGATGAAACTTATGTTAAAACGAAAATACAATAATTTTTCAGGTGTACTATAAAAGTGGCTCTATACTGTCTATGCGTGCAGGTTATGTTCGTGTTAACACGTTTTATTTTGAAGAGGGGACATAAAAGACTGAAAAAAAACTAGTTCGGAAGTGGGGGATGCACGGAAAGTGTTTCCAGCCCACGGACTGTTGATATAAAATCCTAGCTTTTAGACAAAAAATATTCATGATGTAAAATTAAAGAAAAATGCAGGGAAATTAATTTCCTGTCGAATATTTAATGTCTTGTGTCTCGGTTAAAAGCACATGGACCTATATATTTCTTTTTACCATTTCATTTAGCCTACAATACTGAATGAATTTAAATCGGCTTCAAGAAATCCTGGATATAAACAAAATCAGGAGTGAGTCTCTTAATACATTATTGACTTTTATAACAATAACAATTGTAAAAATTTTCACTATGACTCTTGCGCATAAAATTTTCTGTCATTGTTTCAACATTTAAATGAAACACCATTTTGACTGATACTGATTAAAATTAGGACTTTCATTCAAAATCCTGATTAATCTTAAACATATGTAAATCAGATCTTGTGTCACGGAATTTACGCCATTTAAACATTCTCATCTAATCTTTATTCAAAAGGGGGATAAAGTTAGACTAGTTTCATTTTATTCGAATCAATTTGTGCAGATTCTAGCAAATATATTTCTGAATCGAAAAGCACAATATACATTTCACCTTAAAGGAAAGTTATTGGCTGCATTCCCATCATAGCCATTAGCTGCCCCACCATTGTCCGTTGTAAATAGTATAATTGAATTATTATACAATCCAGTAGTCTTCAGAGTGTCAACAATAGAGCCTACAGCGTCGTCTAGAGCTGAAACCATCCCTGTGATTTGAAAATAGCATAAAACATCTTAATTTATAATAAAAAGCTATAAATTCAGAAATCAATACGTTAATCTGTTATCGCGTTAAAGGTTACAAGCTATATTAGATTTTATCCCATTTTCTCTGTAATATAGACAACGATTGAATTTTGCCGTGCATTAATCTCTTTATGCTTACACTTCAATTTATTGTATATTTTAGGTTCACGCTGCTATACAATTTAATTTTAAGTAGTTATGTTTTTTATTTCTTTTGTCATTGTAACTTGGTAGTTTCTCCACTCAAGTTGCCTCTATAATCATATATTTAATTTTGACCTTGGTTATTTATTTTGTCGTTATATTGCCATGTTTTCATCTGTATTGCCATATATTCAGCTCTATATTGCCATCTTCACCTCTATATAACGATGTTTACCTCTATATATTTCCATTTTAGCTTTATATTGCCTTGTTTCCCTATATATTTCCAAATGCACCTCTAATTTGTCATATTTACCTCTATAATACGATTATTACCTCAATATTGCAATGTTTTCCTCTATAATGCAATTATAAGTCTATATTGCGATGTTGACCTCTATATAATCATGCTTTCCTCTATATCTTGAATTTTTTTTCCTATATTGCCATGTTTCCTTTATATTGTCATTTAAGAATTTGTTTTGAATTGTCTGTACCAGGTCAGAGCCATTGCAGTCGATATTTTTTTCTGGTGGTTTTCATCTAATTGTCTTTTTGTCTCAAGGACTTCGGCTCTTGATAACTCTGTTTGGTAATGTTGTTATTACCCCGATTTAATCTCTATATTTCTATGTTTTCCCTTATATTGCTATCTTCGATCAGCCAATATTGCCTAATTTACTTCTATGCTGCTATCTTCGGAAATATAACTTTACTTTCGGCCTTTTACTTTGATCCTTGTTTGGTGTATTATTGACAAACACAACAGATTTTTTCATGAAAATTGTTACATACCTGCATACATCCTACGTTTTTCATTCTTAATATGATGAAATCTGGTGACATATTTCTTCGGTGCTTGTAAAGGGTTGCCATCAGGGAGGTTGCCACTATGTACAGCCTGGTACGGGAGATACAGGAACAATGGCTGAAACCATGAATGTGCTTAGATTTGATGAATTCAAAAAGAAAACTTCATTATGGTGCTATACAAAACAGGATAAAGGGACTTAAATTCAACAATTGAGTAATTATCTTGTTGATATACAGGAGTTTGACTGTTTGAAACCAAACTTATGTTTGAATGTTGTTCGCTTGATTTCCGCAGTCCTTGGATTTGATCTAGTTATATGGATCAATTATTGTTTTTTCTGTCATTAAACAACACCTTTTTTTCATTTTTGCCTTAGCTTGATATTAATTGATATTAATAATAATGGTACATACCATTCTGTTAGTAGTTAGAGTTGTTCAGTTTACTACATTGTATACCTCCCTTGTTACGTTTACTCGATTTCTTGAAGCAATTTGATATTTTGAAAATAAGCTGCTATCATTATCATTATCTCTATGTTATAAATCGTATCATTGTTTGTTACTTTCATCCCTTCTGACTGCCACTATAACGTCATTGAAAGATACGATGTGTCGGTGTCCCAAATGAAAACGGACATTTTCAGCTAGATTCATGGATTTTGACTTAATCCTAGAATGACTCACTGACAGCGTAACGGGCGCTGTTAACAGAGCAGGACATGTTCTTACATTCTGACATTTCATTTACTCCATATCCTTTCGTAAATATATATTTAGAGGACAAAAAGATGCTGATGCTTTAAGCATAAATCTGCTGGCAAAGCATGTTCTGTCATTCATAACAGATATCAGATGTGAAATATGTATCGGCAAAAGCCTTAATTTCATTTGGGAAGGTTATTTATATATAGCAAACTCTAATTGACATATAATGTGTAGTTAACAAACATATTCTTAGCTGAAATATTCAAAAGCAGAGCAAAAATTGATAGTAGATACTTTATCGTAACACTCAGTCAACCGTCTTTCGTTGAACACCCATTGTGATTCATACCGGTCGATTTTTGTGCGATGTAAATCTACTCATAGTTTCGGCAGAACGTGCTATTTTTTTCTTTCGTGATATTTGTTTTTTTTTAAAGTAATACGTCAAAAGCAAACGTGTGCTCTCTATACATTTAAGTTATTGTGTACTTGTTCTTGGCAGTATTTATCATTTGGATATCCAATTGTGGAAATTTACGCAAAATGTTATTCTGACCACCTGTTAATTGTGCCAGGTTTTCTTACTATTGACTCGGTGAATGCTCTTGGTTGTTTATATGTTATGATTGTCGTCAGTTGATCTTTTTGTCAGGCAACTGATGACAGCGATCGTAAGAACATTTTTTCAAGTAAATGTTATATTTGTTGACCATCCCGCATCCACGACGTGAAACAACATGGACGTAGTGTTGCTCGATATCTAGCCATGAATTACGCTCAATCTGGTGCTAGTAGTCGTCTTGAACTTGAGGTATGAGCAAAGATAACTGTTGAAGGCCTGATGGTGACTTCAAGATGACAAACAAGAATTAAATCGTTGTTCCACTGCTTTTTTACCATGTAGTTGTAGAGACTTTCTCATGTGCTTTTACTCCATATTCCTTCATTGATTATTCAGAAGCAAAAAGCAAAAAATTCTTCGAAAAGACTGTTTACAGACAAGTACTTAAATAAACACAAACGATATGAATAAACAAAACACAACTAGGATCTCATTTTTCCAGTAATTATATAATTATTAGTCTTATTCTAAATTTTAGTATATTTTTCGTGTACCTTTACAGTGTTTGTTGTAAAGCTATTATATAATCACAAAATATCAATAAACATAAGTTTAAAAACTCTCTGATGTTGTAGTATAGTATAGGAAAATAAATTTTTCTATATATACTGCAAAAAGCTATCTTCCTGAATCTTACCGCAGATTTGTTATGATTTCTTATTATTTTAATTGTTTCGTTAGTAAAAAGCTCAGTTGAGTATTGTCCAATAGCTGTGTAGTCTACACGTCCATTCCGTCTGAAGTCATACCCATAGGCATCCTGAATTATAAAAGAGAATATTTTCTATTATGTTCGTGCTACTTTGTTTGGAAATCGCAAATTTGACGTGTCCAATTTGTGCCCTTTAGTTAATTTTTTCTTATCTAGTTCTAAAATTTTGTTCATTGTTTTTGGTCTTTAAATTGTCTTGGAGTTATCTGCATGATGCATGAGACTTTGATTAAAACAATAATTATACAGACCTCTGCGTACAATGTCTATAAAATTGTCTCTTATTTCTCTTTATCTTTAATCAAATACCTCTAATGCCAGCATGAACCTCTTTACAGAAAAGCATTTCGATATAACTTGTATACCTCTCGAATTAGGTTAGGCAGACATTTCTAATTTATATACTCTTTTTGTGTTTATTATTCATTTACCTCTCACCTTTTAACTAATATGTATTTATATAATACTTCTTCATTTTAAAGGTGTAATAGTTTATTATTTATGTACCTCCAATATTCTGACAGTTATAATCCTCTTACATTTGTTTTCATGATATATCCCTCGATAGTTCGTTATCTATATATGTCTAGCACTTTATTGTTTACATTTAGTCTCTAACATTGTTTCCAGTTTATATAAGTATATTTCTCAGATCGAGATAGTTAAAATTTTCACATTTTAAAAGTCGAGGTTTATCGAGAACTATAAAATGTGAAAATTTAACTATTGAGATTTGAGAAATATACGTAGTAAACTGGAAAACGATATCAAAGATTGTTTTCTAATTTCTACCATTTGAAGTAAAGTTTTCTGCATAGTCTCCATTCTTAAATATGATGCCATTTTGTTGCTACTATCTTTGCTATTTGTATCATTGCGCCATTCATTAAAAGGGATGTTGAATGAAATATTTTCAATGAAAAATGTCATATTACCAGTAAATTGGGTAATATTAGCCATAAAAATGCAAAAACCATTTCGCTAGATTTATTTCATCAACATCCTGTTACAGTATTTCTGGAAACTAACACGATACATTTACATGATTGACCAATCGCCAACTGAGAACAAATTTACACACATGTTAGTTTTTAGTAGGTGTTATTTCGATAACTAATCGATCAGGGGGTGCTTAAATTTGCTAGAAATTAGAGAAATATTTCTTACACTTTGTTATTTAAAATAACAAATGAAAGCAAATGATATAAATCTGCATGGGAAAAATCAATACAAATACACGGTTAGGTTTGGCATATGGGACAATTCTTTTGTTTTTGTTCCTCATATTGAGTCACAATAAGACCTTTAAAAATAAGCAAACACTCAAACCTCCTAATGAGTTCAAGATGGTCCCTATCCTAGGTTTTAGTAAAATAAATTTGCTTAGCATATCTTTTTTTACACCTTTTATATTTCCATATTTACGTACATTTGATGTTGTGTTGTTTATGTGCATCGCATTGTCACTTATTGATGAAAGTTATTATACTGTTCACATTTAGCTTTTATGAAAAAAAATAACTCTCCCATACATATCTTGATATTTTTATGCTTTATTCATTTACCCTTGATGCTTCGTAGGTATGATCATAATAATCTCCACAGCCTTCATAAAAACCTAAATGAGTTTCAAATCCTCTATATGTTGGAGTATATTCTTTCTTAAAGAATCCAAGATGCCACTGTCAAAGATAAATCATTCAATTACTGTTTCGTGACAAAATCAATAAAATAATATTCCCCTGTGGAGCATAAAACTCAATTTAACAAAGTTAAAGAGCAGTAACAGTTCAATTAGATAACATTTGAATGTGAAATTTCTTACTTTGACAGTCAATAAATAAATAAATAATCATATCGATCTACATTCAATTTATGTGTTTGGAAGAAGGAAGTTTACATTTTTCTGTACTAGACTGAAACAACCAAGGAACAAAGGAGAGAATCGAAATCCAAAGACATGGCCAAAACGAGGACACAGAAAACAACCCTTTACAAAAGGTTGTCCAGATGTATGTTTATATCATTAAAGTTTATTCTTTACCTAAACTCTCCTGATAGAAATATATTTTTGTGTTCGATAATGTAAATTAAAGAATAAGATTTAGCAGCGCTAATCCTTCTCTTCCAAAAGTGTTTTGTAAACAAGTCACGCACAGGAGTGTTTGTGATTTATGAAGCACATTGATGTGAAGCATACAGATATACAATTAAATGGAACAGTTGTATCCTAAAGCGTCTATAGACAACGATTACACCTTGATGTGTCGATGTGATGGTTGTCTTTCGCTCAGCATTCAGCGCCCGTCATGAAGTGATGTCAAAAGGACATAACGAGCACAAGTTATGGCCTACTGATGAGACGACCTAATAAAACACCTAGTCAAACTTAAAGATGTTTGTTGCATTTTATATTATATAATCAAGAGTTGTTCCTGGTCACTTACGGATATCTGTCGTTGAGTTCCTCGTATTGCAGAATTCTCTAGCGTATTGTATAGTATGCAGGTTAGCAGGGATTTTACAGCTCAGGAAAAGGAAATTCACAATAGGAAAAAATTAGTTTATTACGTTTGTCAAAGATTAAGTCTCACAACTTCCTAGAGTACGAAAACTGATGTAGTCCTAGTTTCAGTAGCATTTTTTATCTTCAGATGACTGGAATATAGCAAATGTAAAATACGTACTCATTTGAAGTATGCATTTTTGCGTGAATGAACATGATCAATATATCAAGGGGTGCGACGCGTTTTTCCTTTTCATTTTTAGAGCAATCCTTATAACTGGTATCCTAGTTATGTCTAGAGGAGAGCATCTGACTTGTGATACTCGATGAACTTTCAGTCATTTCATTCGAAATGCCTGTACCAAGTGAGGACCATTGCGGTGACAGTTGTTTGTCGGTACTTCTGTTATCTTATCACACTGATACTTGTAGTTTTTTTTCTCTGTAGATGATGTTTGTGATATAGATCTATCTTTGTGATATCTGTGTGAGATAGATATATGTTTTTCAAACTTCCGACTTGGTCATGTTTGAGGGTTAGAGAAGTAACAAGCACCATGAATTTCAATTGGTTTTGTCTAATGGTTAGAGAATAGCATTTATCAATCAGCCATCAAACAGATCTTTCACAACATAATTCTAATTAGCACTGCAATTAACATTTCGCTGACTTACTAGATGTAAAAGGCAGTTGCTGTTGAGTTGAATCCGGACATTGCCGCAATGTAAGGGGAGGATTGGCTAGCCATAAAAACCGGTTTAACTCACCATTTCTTTTTAAATGGCTGTACCAAGTTAGGACCATTGCGGTCGACAATTTTACCGGTGGTTTTTACCTAATTTGTCTTTTTGTCTCATGGACTTCGGTTCTTGACAACTCTGTTCGGTAATTTTGTTATAACCCCCATCTTACGCATGGCAGATTTGTACCTAAACAATAATCACGAGAACAGCCGTGACGTATGCTGAGGTAAATTGATACTGACCTTACCGACCATATGCGTTCTGTAACCTAACTGCTTCAACCACTGAGGCATAATTGTAATATTAAGGGGTAGTCCATAGGGTTCTGATCCAACGATAACATGAGACTGCAACCCTGTGTTTAAGCAGAACAAGTTGCACTAATAATATTTTAGAATTACTGTAAAAACTTGGATGCTTATTTTTGTTTTTTTTTTGCAATTGTAGTTTGTGAATTGAATAATCGCTCCGCCATTGGTAAGGGCATAATGAGGTAGTTTCACAAAGCATTCTTTAATTGATATGATATCTCTTAAATATACAAAGAAATAATTGAAGATATGATGAGTACGGTGATGATATTGTTTAGAAAAGCAGGCTATTGATAGGGGTATATTAAGATACTATCACATCTAGTTTGGTGATGTGATATCAGAGAGCATGCTTTTGATAAAGGCCTTGTTAGATGGTCTTGTCAGCCATGTTTTTTACAAGACAACGAGAAGTACTTTCACACCGCATGAAATTCATCAGAGGATGGTGATGTGGATTTAAAAAGCAATTTGAATAATTGTGTTTTGAAGTGGTCTTAAAAAAATGTTATTGATAAGGACAAGGCCTGGTGGTCTTACAAAGCCAGCTATTTATAAGTTCATTGATATGTGTCCTTATAGTGCATAATATTCAAAAGGACATAACAAAATCACACTAAGCATATTGAAGAATGGCGAAGTCTTCTTGAAAAGCATGATATTGATAACGGCAACGGTTAGATGGTTTCGCAATTCAATACTGTTATTAATGAGAGTATAACATGTTGTCGTAAAAAATTCTAAATTGTGTGAAATGTCCTGCAGAATTTTACAAAACAACGGCAGTAGAATAATGAAGGACCAAAGAACAAGATTACATAAATCAAACTCATGAAACAAGGCAAGAACACCAGAAGACGGAAGACCAAAGATGCGGCACAACCACAAAACGCAAACACTACAAATACAACAATAAAATTGAAGCACTAACAGTTTGAAGTCTCAAACAGTGACATCAGGTGCTCCGGAAGGGTAAGCATGTCCTGCTCTGTATACAACACCTGTCATACTGTCATTGGGTCAATCCAGGGTAAAGTCAGAATCGGAAATGTCAAATCCGAGAAGACGTAATCTAGCTGAAATTGTGAGTTTTCATTTATGACACCGACATTTTTGTCGGCACTTCTGTTATCTATGATGTCTTGGTTTTTGTAAGGGTGTGATGCTGTCGTCTTCTAAAATATGTTATGGATAATGGCATAATGAGAAAGTGTCCTAAAGCATGTCATTTATCAGAAGAAGTAAATGAATAAGAAAGATATGTATTCTATTGACAAGGTTGGGGTTGATGAGTCTTTTTTTCTAGCAAACAATTTTCCACATTTTCTAGGTGGTCTCGAAAATATGTCACTGACAAGAGGCATAGTGTGGTGATATAATAGGGCATACTATTAGCAAGACAAATGAATTTTACTCATTCAAATCATGTTCAAATAAGAGAATGATAAAGTGGTCTCACAGAGGAAGCTAATAACAGGTTGCCTTCACAAAACATTCTTCTGATGCAAAGAATATTATTAATAATGATGAACTTGTGCCGTTAGAAATCATGTTATTGATTGTGGCATGTTAAGATGGTCTCAAAAAGCATGTAACAAGAAGGGAGTATTTTTAACTTAAACTTCATTTATATTAACCAAATACTGCACCTGTGTCGGTTTTCAGGGGCTCTGTATACATAGCTGCCGGTCGCGTCTCCAAGTTGTGGACGGAATAATGCCATGTCTATGCGGTGTAGTCAGGTTATAATACTGAAAACCTGACTGCGAACCATTGCAGCTAAACTGTGTAAATATAAAGATCCCTTTTATTATTTTTCTAAGGAGAGCACACTCAATAGGGCCGTGTAGAAGGCTAATTTTTCTGCCCCTACTAATTTCTCCCCTTTTCCAGTGGCAATCAAAATGGGTTACCCTTGTTGTCTCTTCCACCTTTATTTCTTTCTTCGTTTACTTGTAATTGTTTTGAATTGATTTAATTGTTCTCGTACTGCTTATACCTTGTATTAAACTCTAATCAATCAATCAATATACCGAATAATAGAAAGCATAAAAAAGGGAAAAGTTAAAGATAGAATCACGTTGATCTACAAATATAAACAAGAACAAAATATAACAAAATACAGCGACAATCTACTTTAAAATGTAGCAGTGTAACAGAAACACAATGCTCATTATAATGTTTCAGTATTGTCCACTCTTATGTATGATACAGAGATTTTATTTCTACTTCTTCTATAGTTATATATACTACACTTCTTATAAACTAGGAACAAGCTATCATTTCAAAGCATGGCAAATTGAATGATAAATGCAACCTACTGGAATATGAAACGAAGTTTCCCTGAAAATCTTAATAAGATATCGAACTGATGATAAAAACACTATCTCTGAACACTCGGATGACATGAATACGATTTCGTGTTTAATGATATGAAATGTCTTTTCTTTACAGAAAGCAGGAACGAAAAGAATATTAAATCAGAGCTAAGATTCTACTTCTTAATTTAATTAATTGTGATTTTAAATACCCATTTCCACACAGGATGAATAGAATAAGATAATTCTAACTGATTTATCATATCAAAAATTTTCATTGCCAGTTTTTTAGACAAAATAATCGAAGTTTGCCGGGTTAACGAATTGTGGATTCATAGTTAACGGAAATGAGGTCAGTCTAAATAATGAAAGAATGGAGAAAAAGAATACAGAGAGACATGTATAAAAAGAGAACAAAAAGGTGTTGCTATTAATCAAATTATTAGATAAATACCGAACCTACTGTAAACTATTTTTGGTAAGTTGTATCAAAGGATATAAACATTAACACGAAAAAAGAATTTTTGTTTTCTTTCAGAATATGTGGTGCCTAGCATATAAGGGAAAGTAACAGTGTATAAAGCAACTAAAAGTTTTATTTGTAGACGACTTCAGATTAAAATTTAAGCTAGCTATTGTTGGTTCAGTAGCTCTATAGCTAATTGAATTTTTCGGTTAAATTTGGTGTACGAAATGGACTAATTTTCGTCCTTGTCCAAGATAAATAATAAAGCCAAATTTGTTTTATTGATGATGGAAAATAATTTCTCCTTCATATTTTTTTTTCAATTATAAAACAAAATACGTACCAGTATGTATTGGATGTTTTCCTGACAAGAGTGCACCTCTCGTTGGAGTACATATAGGAGATACATAGTAGTTATTAAGAATGATTCCACCGTAAGCAAGTTTGTCAATATTAGGCGTTGGTATTTGGTCAGAGCCGTGAAAGCTTACATCATTCCAGCCCTAAATAAAAAGATTAAAAGTACCATTGATCATAAAACGACAAAACTAGAGGCTTCTTTTGTAGGATATTGATAATGGCCAACGACCAACTTATTCTAACATATATACTTTTGTACTATAATTTCTTTAACATTGAAAAACATTGAAAAACCTTATTTTGCTCTTTAAATGAAACTTCGGTATTTACTTTTTTTATCTTGAATAATGATTTTGATACTAAGAATAAAGAGCATATAAGATTTTTTCCATGAGTATTTTGTATTCCCATTTTTTTACCTGTTCTCTCAAAAATAGTATTTTTGTAAGAGAAAGTGCTACAACTAGTTTGCTTTTTACATAATATACAGTATGTCATTTTAAACGTTCCAATAGCTGTTTTTCTTTATACAGACTATCTTATGGTGGCTTTCAGTTGTTATTCTCCCCTTTGCGTCGTTGTCTCATTGAAACATTCCCCGTTTCCAAGTCTTTTTTCTATGTTTAGTTATTTAGGTCCATCGTGTTTTGCTTGGTGAAACAATTTCCGTATTAGAGATACGCTCTTTATTTTTCTTAGATATGGTGTACTTGTACATGAGATTAAATTTCATGTGTATACTTTGTTCAATTACTATTACTAGTATCTAAATTCATGCAAATTCTAAAACCTAATGTTTAACTCCCTCCATCGTAGTTTTGTCCTTGGCTATATTTGATATTACTGATTATTCGGACTTTGGTTTTATGCATTTTAAACATTTTTTTTGCAGTTGTGGATTTCCTATGTTTGGGTTCTGGTGCTGCTGACGAGGCATAAGTTTCCGGAATGGCCATTCAGCTCATTAAAATTATTGCAGTTGGAGTTAACATATGTGTTATGGTCTCATGTTCATTTACTCCATATCCTTTCGTAAAATATTTGTTTAGTTGATTTTTGCTTATAACTTTTATTTCTAATACAGTGATTAAAAATCACACAGTACATGTACCAATAAGTTGATATAACATTGTGTTGAATGTTTTTACATTTAGTGTAAATATGTTTGCTTCTACAATAATCATGATTTGTTTGTTGTAGTACTTAGTGAAGTAAACATTTAATCTATGTGTATTTGTATAGAAGATCATTGATATTTTTGTTCGCTGTAAGGTCGAAAAGGTTTAATTCAAATGTTATACTAGTATATGATCTAAATTAACAGTTTCTTGCATAAGTTTTGGTTTTAAAGAAGTCAGTCAAGTTCAGTGCCTAAAGAGATATAATGTGTGCTTTCCGGTTGATATAACATTGTGTTGAATGTTTTTGCATTTACTTATTTTAGTCTGTAAATATTTCTATAATAATCATGATTTGTTTGTTGTAGTATTCAGTGAAGTAAAAATATACATTTAATCCATGTGTATTTGAATAATAGATCATTATTTTTTTCTTCGCTGTAAGGTGGAAAAGTATTATATTAGTATAAGATCTAAATTATCAGTTTCTTGCATAAGTTTTGGTTTTAAAGAAGTCAGTCAAGTTCAGTGCCTTGAGATATAATATGTGCTTTCCGGTTTTTCTCTTAAAATGGTTAAAATGATTTTGCTTCTAAGTACCGGAAAATCGGAATGCATCTTTAGTTCTTGTCATCCTCGTTTATTGCTTGTAAATACCGGCAAACTGATATGTTGCCAAAGCTTACAGAATTTCAATTCTTGAATAGTCTACCAATGGGCATATTTTGGTTAATGCTATGCGTAGAAAATATTTAACTTCAATTACCAACAGTGGATTTTTTTTTTGATTTTGGAGTATTTTTTCCAGTTCCGTCTCCATGGCAGGTTTTTTTTATTTGGACTCGCACACAAATATACTCAGCTAAAATTATTACCAGATCATCAGCTACAATTATGATGATGTTTGGCCGCAATGTATCCACACACTTTAGTACTACAGCCACAATCAATGACAGTGTTCCAATGTTCATGTTTTTGTCTGAAAAATACGGCATTGTAATAAAAATTGTCATGGTATTTTATTATATTGATGTCGAAGTCGGGTGAATTCCAAAGACAATTTTCTTGGCACTCCAGTTTGTTTTATAGTATGCATGGTCACATTTTTTTTTGTATGAATAATTTCCATATATGTCTGCAACTGGTCTGTGTGTGAAATCAAATGCAATATTATACGTTTAGTTACCATATAAAATGCAATAACATGTTAATACTACTGAACAAGAAACAATATGTAGCAGAATTTATTGCTTAATTTTACAATAGTACAAACAATAGCAAGATTATTGTTATTTTATTTTCTGCAGATGGCTATTTCGGCAACTCGTGTTTCTTCAGTGCAATTGCACAACAGAAATTCAACAAAATTTTCTTATATTCATATATTACTGCAAATTCAAATGGCGGTCATTAGGCGTTAGTGTAAAAAAGTACTTGTACAAAATGTATTGTGTGTAGAATTTGTAATATTTTTTTTGTCATTTCATGTGATCAATGTATATTCTGCTTCTGTATATTCGTTCACCAATATCTTTTTCGTTTGCTCTGTGTGTGGAATTTAGAAACTTCCGGAGACATCGATCCTGGTTAAGACACCAACCTAGCTGTGTGTTATTTTTCATTGTTGATGGTAGTTCGTTTTATTGCACTCTAAATAGACTGGAAATTCATTCGTTAAATCATTTCGTGTATGCGTCCTTTTAACATTGGGCCTATCCATTTTATATCTTAAAATGGAGGACGGAAGGTGTTATAAGGGCAATAAAATGTGACTTCTTATTTTGTCTAATTTGTGAAATCTTTGGTCAGTAATAACTTACGTTGATAGAGCCCGGTTGCTCACTAATAATCTACTTCAACAATGGTATGACGATCGACAAAACGATCTTGTTGGCTCCTATGGATGTATGTTTCCAAAATAACAACAGATCATTCTCTTCAAAAACTTAAGATTGTTTTGTCCTCCACTGGATGTGACTTCTCTTTTTAATCTGTGTCGTGTGTCTACATTTTTCTTTTGTAAACCGTGTGTCTCCACAATCTTTAATTTGTATTCACCAGCCCAATAGTCAGACTTTATCTGACATGAAAATTTTACCTTGCGTGTTATAGAAATTTAATGTTTTTATCAAAATTCTAACCCCTAAAAATACCGAGGCTTCATTCCGTGTATGGCACTCGGTAGATGTCCTTGGTACTGGATTTGGCTTACTATTTCGATTTATTTGGTAATGAGTACTGCTCTTGTTACAACTTTTGGATTATGGCATTCCATATTTTTTTATTTTAATGCTACTGATGAGAGGTTACTTCTTGAAACACGTGTACAGCATAACGAAATTAACTGTTTGTTATGCACATTCGGTATTTTTGTATCTTTTCTTTGCTGTACTTGTGTGATGTTTTGTGTCTTGTTGTATACTATGTTGCCAATGTATTTTGATTATCATTTTTACCGACGTTTTTGTTCTAACTTACTACTTGATTTTCATACTTGGTGACTAATTTTATCTTAGAAATCGTTTTCGTTACAACAAATTTGGTTGATGACTGTTTTTAAGCGTAAATACTTCAATCGGGGGACAAAATTTATAAATTTCTTTTCAGGCAATTAATAATTAGGGGCACAAAATCACAGACCCCCTTCTATCCCCAATTCCCAGATATTGAAGGGAATGGCCCACTATTACAAGCATACCCCTACATAATACATGTATGTGCACATACTGCAACTTTTGTTTCAACTAATAAGTTGTAAAATATTAAAATATATATACAATATATGTACATTGTCAGAAAATATGAAATTTATTTGACGAGCTTTAGAAACAGAAAGAAATGCGAGATTTACCGAGCATTTCTCGCCTGTTTCGCAGCGAGTACAAATAAATTTTATATTTTCCGACAATGTACGTATGTTGTTTTTATCCTGCAATCATTGAAACCCTATTTAAAAACGCATTTTCTTAGTGAAGCGGGGCCAGGAAGAAAGTAAACAACTTCGGCCATTTTGCTTCAATCCCTGACGTCATAGAAGAATTTGCACTGTGACGTCAAAGTATTCCAGGTTTTCAAACCAGTGGCCCTGTCATTTCTTCGATCAAAGTCGTGGACAGGTTACCAGTCTATCCTACGAATACGAAAAAAATATTCGTATGGTCGTATTCGTCTAGTAATACCACCATTGCAGGATAAATATTTTTTGCGTTCTTAACCATTCCACTTGGGTATCTTGACAAGATAGCAATGAAGTCCAGTTCTTGCTCACTGTTAGAATAATTAAGGTGATTTAAGAAATAATTTAACAGGAGCCATATATTTATATTATTTATACCACGGGCTTGCACTTTCTGGTGAATATTTTACCTCGAGCGACGAGCGAGGGTTAAAATATCACCATAAAATGCCAGTCCGTGGTAAAAATAACATAAATATATGGCTACTGTTAATTATGTCGATTCTAATAGGACACTTACAAGGTTCCAATGAGGAGAATTCCTCATAGTACACATGGGAATAACGCAATTTTATGCCAATAGTTGGTCTGTGACGTTGCAAAAACTGGTATAAAACTTTCTAGGACGTTATCGAAAGTACCGTCATTTGTTTATGACGTTATCCATAAGTATATATTAATTTTACCACGGGTTTGGATACAAAGCGTTTGAAGGCCGTCATATTAGAATTCCTTTTTTATTTTGGAATTCTATTGTACCAGAGTTGTTTTAGCTTTTTTTCATTTTGTCATTGTATTTTTTTTTATATTGTAGTACCTAACTTTGAATTTAATATTGGATGTTCACATTTGTTTTTACGCAAGCTTTATCACTTAATGTATAATAGAATTAACTAATATGTGTGTTTGTCGACAAGACCGTACCATCCGAAGGTTCGCAATATAAGAGAGACAATTTGTATTTCTCCTCCATGTTGATTCCCATGGCTGATCTGACCTGTAATATCTAGGGGCAGACATGCCTCCTTAAGCTTTTTTTTTATCTGAGGGCAGACATGCATTCATTTTATCCAAGTTACAAATTCAAATTAGAAACTTTAAAGCTTTGAAACTTTATTACTTGATTAAACGCCTATTTCTACACAAAGTATATTCAATGGCGTTGTACAATACAATAATAAACCACAAGTAATGTACAAAAATATATACAATATCAAAATACTAACATCTATACAATATTCTTGAGCTCAGAATAGTGAAAAATAATTTTCAAAATACAGAGTCTTAAATATGCTTTTGAAAATATCAACTGATTTAGAATTTCTGATGCTAACTGGTATTTCATTCCATAATTAGAACATGTCTTACCTTTATTAAATCACATCACATTCAAACAAAAACCATTCAAAGAAGTTAAAGCACAAGGAATCGTGTAAAATTGTCTTAAATCCATCGTCATTTTATATCATACAACAAAAATACCACAAAATTAAGTTTTTAATACATGTTATGATTTCATAATGTAGTAAACTACCATATTGTTTTGATTTATTATTACAAAAATTCAAAAGATTATGTTATTTACATAACGGATATCTATAGATCTCTTTTAAATTGTAATATTCTTATAATTCATACCAGAATATTTTTAGTATTTACCAAACCTGTATTCAGTACTTCCTTAGTGGCCCGAAAACATATTTTATTATGAACTTGCAATATCTAATTTTTTAAAACTTTTGTTTAAAATTAAAGATAATCTTCTGTATTAGCTCTGCGATTACTTTCTTCATGCTTTCCGGTTAGGTCATGTTGGTTATTTATTCTCTATCGGCATTTACACACATTTTGCTTTATGGTCATCAACATGGTTTGATTTCATCTGCACTAATATTTGTCGAAAAAGACCATGAGAATAAAAAACAGATTTTTACTTTATTACACCCATGTTAACAATAATCAACCAAGTTTGCAACTTATGACATGACACAAAATTACAATTCAAAATGGATTCAACGTTCGCTTCAAATGTTTAAAAAAATGGCTTGTAGAGTGATAAACTCACAAATACAAATGAAATTGTACAAAGAATGTATTGATAAAACCACATATTATCTACATGTCATACACTAAATCTTCTAAATAGGTAAACAAGTATTCAAACGAAGGTCTTCTTTCAGGATCTTCTTCCCAGCACTTCAACATCAGTTTATAAAAATCATCAGAACAACCAGTCGGGCGACGATGGCGATATCCACGCTTCAGTCGTGAAGCAACATCTGTACCCGTTAATCCTGAAGGATTTAAAGATTTTATTTAGTAACATGTTTCGCAAAGTCAATAGCAAATAGGCCTTTGAGTGTCGTTCAGACCTGTTTATTTAATATTTGTTGACGACTACACACCCATGAGCAACAAAATGGATGTGGCGTTGTTCGACATGTAACAATGAATTCCGTTCAATGAAGTGTGAACACAGCTCATTGTTGAAGGCCGCATTGTGGCTTGGAGGTGAAGAACAACAATAAAAGCGTTGCTTCATGCTTGTTTTATCATTAGTCTGTAGAAACTTTGTCTCAAAAAAGACATGTGCATTTATTCAATATCCTTTCATATTACATTAATCTTTTACGCAATTGTTTGAGATAACAATTCTGAAAGTTTCACGTCATTTAACCCCAGATTTTATATTTTGGTAGGAAACGAATTTGCTTTGTTTTGGGTCGTTTTAACCTGGATATGGAATGTTGTCTCCTTGACATTTACCCCATTTCCTTTCTTTTTCATATTTTAATTGCAGTGTTTTTAATATAAAAATTTTGTGTCTCGTGTGATTGATATTTTACTATGATTACAGTATCTATGCTCTATCATGGCGCTTTTTATTTCTTATTTTTCATTGTTTGTTTCTTTATTTCTTATTTTTCTACAGGCAAAGGACATTTACTATGATTTTGTTATGTTTGTTCCAATCGGGTACCAATCAACAAGTTTATCTCTACCACTGGCTTTTGCTAGAGTGGTACAAAGTCCGGCTGTCCGGAACTATTGTCGTTGTTTTCGTTTGTCTTTCCCTGGCAGATTGTATCATGAAATTGTAATTTTCAGCCAGTGCAGACTTTTTCCTAGTATCCCTTTTCACTTCAGGAAAATTTCTCATATCGATCTTCTTCAGCACTTTGATAACTTTCATTAATCTACGGGAGATTCTCTTTTTCCGAAATTGGCCAAAATAAGCCCTCCTTGTTCACGCAACACACGCAACTAGTACTAGTACTAGTATCACTAACGAAATAAAAACATTTGTAACTAGTGGAGTTAAAAGAAATCCTGTATGGTAACACTTTATCATTACGATAATAGTCTTATCACAAATATTCGGTATCACTTTCGCGGTGAAATTTTGCGGTGAAACTTTTCACCGAATGCATCCTTTATTCGTTTAGTTTTGTTTCATATTATATTCATGCTTAACATACCTGGGTATGGCTCTTTACCATAAGTAACTATTTCCACTAGGATAATGCCATATGACCATACATTGGACTCTATATCACATCGGCCGCTATGTATCGTCTCGGGTGAATACCATTTCAAAGATTGTTCATTTAATCCTGAAATTAATAATTATATAATATTCAATTTTGTATTTGAGACTCACAAATAAGAATCTGCTGTCAGGGACTGTACCTTCTACATGATTAAGAATAACTCCTTATCCAGTGTCATTTGAAAAAAAAATTGAAATTTCGATTAAAACTCTGAATCAAGATTCTTTTTTAAGTAATACTGGGATGATCAATTCTTTTTACTGTCTAAGACCTTTCAAAAGCAATTGCTATGAAAAAGAAAGGTAATGGGGTAAATGTCAAGGAGACAACATCCCATATCCAGGTTAAAACGACCCAAAACAAAGCATCTAGGGGTTACTGTACGGTCTTCAACACAGTGAGGAACCTCACACCATAAAGCAAGCCCTAAATGGCTCCAAAAAGGTAAAAAGTGGAATAAATCAATGGAAACAAACCACATCCAATAACCCAAATATCAAGAAAGTAAAATTTTATAAGAAGACAAGGACAAGCCAATGACCAACATATTGTTGAGTTGCCAACGGACACTACCGAACTGGAATGGGAGATTTAAAACCCGTTTAACCTAACATTTCTTTTGAAATGCTTGTACCAAGTCAGGACAATTGCGTTCGACAATTCGTGTGGTGCTTTTCCACCCGCTTTATCTATTTGCCTCTTGCACTTTGGCCCTTGACAGTTCTGTTCGGTAATTTAGTTATTACCCCCATTCCTCTATCATATCAATAAATCGTGTCAACAGAAATTGCTTTATATTAATGTTTTCGCAATATGATATCTTTCAATTCAATATTCCATTCTGGTTTCTAAGACCAATTACATTTTCATATTTCTGCCTGGAGTAAATTTTACTATCTTGGTGTTAGTTTTATCAATGGTGAATGAAATGATATGGAGTAAATGTACATGAGACAAAGTCTCTACAAATACATGATAAAAATCAACAACGATCTTAACAGACGAATTCTAATATATTCAAGAATGATCTTTATTGTTTTTTCAAAACTTATTTGAGCCTGGAAAGGACTTCTTCCTTTTCATTTTAATAGTAGTTAGTAAAAGTAACACAATTATTTGCTGTTTGCATTCTCTTTGATTTTGAACCTTAGGATTTTGTTCATGAAGGTGTTCGAATTGTATATATTGTAAAAATCTAATAAAGAACAATATGAAGGATAAAATAACACAAAACATTGTCCTCTGAACACTCAAAATGTCAGAAAGTTGTCTTTAAAATTAAAAGTTCAAGTTCTCAACCATAAGTCAATGAACCGGAATGAAATTCTAAGATGAGATGTAAATCATATAAATATAGCTATATATGTCAAAATATTTAATCAAATTAAAACATGAACGACCAACTGAAAAATATACAAATATACAGTTTCAAGGGTCATAACTCTATCAACCGGAGTGAAATTGGAACATATGTAGCATTAAATAGTGTCCGCCATTTTAAACTGTCCGCTGGACAAAAGTATTATGTAATAATGTCGGGCAGACATTTTGAAGTTATGATATAGTGTCCAAAACCATGTTTAGCCATATTATTGTGTCCTTAGATGTTGAAATTTGTCCATTTTTAAGGACTCAATATCACATTCCTGTTTAGACCTGTCCTCTGGACACTATTAAATATGTAAAATTGTTCAGAATTAATAATCAAAAAGATAAAACCATACCGTATATTGTATGAACAACAATTATTGGAATTATCGGAATTCAAATGAAACAACTACATATTTGATTGTGAAATAAATATACCATAGTAATAAATCAAAATAATGAAAAATATACTGAATGTACAGAAAAAATTTTTGTAAGGTTCAGTGATATTATTCATAGATAAATTTTTGGATATAAAGTAATTAAACTTACTTTCATTTTTTAACAAATGTTTAAAATCTGTTAAAGTAGATAAATATAAAATGATTTAAAGGGAGATAATTAGTAAGTCTCAAAGCCAATGAATGTTATTAAAAATTTATCACCCATTTGGCTATCAAAACAAGTTAGCAAAAAATAACTGTCTCGTCATTACATGTTTATAACCAAGAATAATGAAATATGTATAATGATAAAATGCATATGGATAAACATAGCACTTTAAGTTTTAAAATGTTACAAGGTTTTCATATACTTGTTCAGTGCAAGGATTTAGGATTAATTAACCTATTATACGTCCTTGTTCAGTGCCATCCATCTTAACTATAATTGATATTTACAATAACAAATCTATGTAAGTATATTCTTTGATGTTTTATTAAGAACTTACCTCTTAACAAACCCTTTTAAGACATAGAATTCTTTTTGGACACTATTTCATATTTAAGTATTTTAAAGTGTCCTGTTGGACAGAATTTCACAGCTAAACTATGAAATAATGTCCACAGCTAGGATAACTTTTCATTCATGTAACATTTTATTCTGTCCTACTTCAGGACAGTATTTCATAGCTTTGGACACTATTCCATAAAATACTTTCTATATAATATTGTCCGGGCGGATATTGTTACGTAGGACACAATAATGTCTTACACATAAACGGGTCTTGTAAAAAATACCAAGCCAATGATTTATTTGAGGATGTGTGACGTAACGGACGAACGAAGAGACGGAGAAACTCAGGAAGAGATTTTGAAAATTCTTGTTCCATTTGGATTTTTTCGGTATATGACAAATGAACATATTTCAAAGACATAGATTATACGTACGAATATATTGAGATGGAGAGGTCACATAGTTTTCGGGAAACAATCCTCGTTTTCCGTTCAATTCTCCTTCCCACCAGTCATTATCCTCTCTGTCAACTAATGTGATTACATCATCTTTCTGTAAGGTTAACTCATCACTTTGGTTTGATCTGTATGGATACAAAGCTTTAACCTTTGTTACTGCAATATAAAAAGGGTATTCAGCAAAGTAAATTTTCGGCAAAAGGCAAAAATGTACGTCATCGTCAGCTACAGAATATATGTGTGTGTGGGTTTTTTTTATCATTTGAAATTACAAAAAAAAAATAGAATATGTTTGCATTGGAAGTAATTTACTATTTAATGTTTTCATAAAAGCTGTCTTACTAGACAAAAATTAGAAAAAAAATAGCTTATTGAATTTCGAAAAAGGACATATTGTTCTGGGAACTGAATTTGAAATAAAAGATACTATTTTTCATCTTTTTCTCTTATGTGTGACTACTCAGTTAATGAATGAGACAAAATACAATAAGACAGTGACTAATTCCCTGGTTGTTGCTTAAATACCATTTATTCTGTATTTTATTTGATAATCTCGATAAAATTGTTTCTTTTATTGACATACTTCCCACGTATTCCAATCCTGACAACTTGATTTCATTATTTTCTCCAACAAGTATTTTCTTTCCCTGCAGTCTGCAATGCACAATTTCTTTTGAATTTAAATATGCCATCCCCCTTGCGATCTGAAAAGAATCGGATATACAGTAATCTGAAAATAAAAACTAAACTGCTTATTTTATTGAGTTTCTGTGTCGACAGAAGGCATAGTCTCTACATTTAAGACACTTTATTAAGCTTCCACTGATGTGTATTTGTTTGGTCACTACCAAGTTGTTTACGTATACTACACAAAGAATAAACATCCAACAATTATCATAATGCATTGTGCTAGGTGAAACGTTTTTTGTGTGTCAAAATCATGAAATTCACAAAAACAAACCACTGGTGTTGAGTTTGTGTCCTATAGTTGCGAGATGTGAAGTTGTGGTTTATTTTCATTTGTAAGCAGGAAAAATAAGTTCTGTTCATTGTTGGTGCATATATTCCACTGATAGAAATATATTATTTCAAGACAAATGCAGTTCACCGATAGCAATGATCTATTCATCAGTTGTTTCCATGGTTGTTTAAGCTATTCCTGCACTCCCTGTTTGACATAGAAAACAGTTGTAATGCATAGGCATAGGGCATAATTTTTCTCAATATTTTTGAAATCAAACTATTGATATTCGTTATTCTTACTTAAAGAATTCTAGGATATATGGTTATTAGGTAGAATTCCAAAAGAAATAAGTGGTCTTTGAGACTTCAGGAAATTAACCACAATTGGAATCAAATACTTTGAAATCCAATTGCTGAAAATGTTTGTCAATAACTAAACAAACTATTTAAGTACGGTTGCTAGGTAGAATTCCAAAAAAAAAAATAAGTGGTCTTCGAGACTTTCAGAAAATTTACCCAAATTGGAATCAAATATTTTTAAAATCCAACTGAGTTAACATTTGTCCTAAACTAAACATATAGTTTAGGAACAGTTGTCAGGTAGAATTCTAAAAAACAAGTGGTCTTTGGAACCACCTTTCAGATTCCTAAGTTTTTAGATTTTTTTTTTACCGAACACTTGTCAGAATATTAAATTATATGTCAAATTCCAACAAATGTGTCTTTGACATTTTCGGAAAATTTATCAAAGTTGGAACTGGAATCGAAATGCTGTTGACTTATTGCAAATCTACAGCCTATATGCATAAAGATTCAATCCTTTAAGGTTGATAAGGACTGCTGTCGCTTGATCAAAGCAGAAAATGGCAGGAAAAAATTTAAAATGCTCTGAATGGATTGAAATTTGATAGTAAGGTTACTAAGTATGTGTGGAAACAAGTTTTGGTCTTTAAAATATCAAAATAGCGACCCTTGCTTTGGAAACAGAAAAATGGCGGGAAATTTTCAATTTGCTCCGAATAGGATAAAAATGACAGATAATCTTGAAATAAGATGAGAAAATGGAAAATTATAAAAAAAAAACAAAGTAAAAGGGTTGAAAAGCGGTAAACAACTGTTAAAATTTAAAGAAACACAGAGATAAATGTGAAAAAGGAAAAAATGCATACAAAAGAATAAGAAAAGGGGATATAATGATAGAATAAAACACGAAAATTGTGGGCAGAGGGAAATCAAAGCAAAAGAATAATAAAAGCTTTCCCCCTTCCAAACAATTAATGCAGACGTGATAGAAATACTCCAAGACAAAGGGATGCTGATTTCCGTTTTGCAAAAAATTACTCCCGAGAAGTTTGGAACAAGAAACTAAAAGAAATATCAACTCCTTCATACCTCATATAGCCAATGTCATCCAAAATGTACCTTGATAAAGCATATAGGGTCATTCCTGGTCAAAATGGTGACCAACAGGATATACACAATACTTCCGGTCCCGCATGTGTGCTCCTTTATCTCTCCATAGGACCTTAGCGGGGTCATGTGCCAAACTATTATACTTATATATAAAAAAAATTAGAATTTATAAATGACTTTTTAGGAGGTAAGCAAGTATCTACTTACTGTTGGGCACGTGCAACCAACAACATCCTGTTCTAGTCAAGTCAGGACTATTTACAGTCACATGACAGTTGGCATGGTTTTAGTGCCACCAGAACAGCCGTTGACATCACTTCCGGTTCCTGTACTAATGGCGGCAATATTTTTTCACAAGAGGGGGCAATGTTGTAAACTTTCAGTGTTTGCAGATCTGTTAAAAGCTTAGTTGCCTATACTGATTTCTTTTTATATTTTGAAGATATCATATAAAAGGTATATAGTTAAGTAAAAAATTAAAAAGTTTTTCTGACTTTCACTTTTTATGTCCCCCAGGAGGGCAGGGGGCAAAAAATGACAATAAAATCTAACCTCAATGTGCACATAATTGGGAATGTTAACAAAAATCATTGACAGAAGTGGATATATTTCTAGAAAACCCTTAAGAACAACACAGATTTATAATTCAAACATCCTTTTTACAAAAACATTGTACAATTCGTTTTCAATATGGTCAAAGGGGGTTAATTGGAATTCGGACCATTTTTCAGGGGGGGGAGGTAATTTTGACCCCATTTACCTCAGAAAAACTCTCGGAAAGAGGGTTCAATATTGATACTAAAGAAAGGCTATATATTCAACAGTATTTTTTTTTAATTGCCATTTTGAATTATTTTTTATGTCAAGTGTATTCACTAACCTTAATCCAAAATTGTAGAAGAAGTTTGTGTCACAGGATTATATGTGTCAAATTCCACTTCTTTTGGGCCTTTGTCAAAATCGACATCTTGGAGCCTCGTGTTTGCATCAGATAAAGATAAAAAAAAATCCGAAGGCTTATTGCGTATCTATTGACTATATGAAACAATTCTACAACAAAATAAAGTCCAAAACTGTAGGAAGCGTTCATGTCGCATGCTACATATGTCAAAATTGACATCTTGGGCCGCTTCTTCGCATCAACAGCAATATAAAAAAATTGAAAGCTTGTTGTACATCTGAAGCTTATATGAAAAAATTGTATAACGAAATTAAAACCCTAATAACGCAAATATTAGGAGTAGTTCGCGTCATACTGTTTCAGACAGACGAAAGCGAAAACGCTATCCCCGAACAGAAAGTGCGGGGATAAACGCAAAGAGAGCTAAGACGATTGCATCTGATTTTTATTAAAAATTATTTCACATTATTGGTACTTTAGCTTTAAATGTTGTTTTTTTCATAATTTTCAGCCAATTCCCGTCTTTTTTATTCAAAAATCAATATTATATAGGTTTCTGGACTTTGATTTGTGAAGTAATTATCCCTCATCTTTGTCTCTTTGGTATTTCTCCTGTCGTTGTTATATACATTCATAGACACCCCTGATGTCAGAACTATAAACTATACCCCCAATAAAATGTTAAATGCCAGATAAAGTACTGCGCATACATGGAGGAAAGCGGTGGGACGAATTCATAAAGTGGTAAAAACAAATATTACCTGTGCAGCTATGGACATCAGTTCTGTTTGATGAAGTTTTGATTCGTTAACTGATTTTAAGTACTGTACAAGATCTCTTTGTGACATGTATTCTGATACAATGCTGATCTTAACGCCATCGGAGTATGCCCCATAGAACATAACAATGTTTTCTTGATTCACCTGAAATAACTGTTCTATCTTTATGCCTTCTGTCTCAGTCTTGTAATGCTTAATGGCAACTTTTCTGTTTTGTCGGAACGTTCCTGTAGTGAAGAATAACAGACTGGTCATAGTACAAACATGCAGTAATAAGTTCAAGTTGAAGAATGTCATTTGAAATCAACACTTTGGATAAATGTACATCATTCAAAATGATTTCTATAGGGTGCTGATTTTTCTGATAGAGAGAGATTTCACGTTCAAGGTTTCATTTAGTTTTTTATATTATTTAGAGGATATATAAGCATTTCTTTAAACATGTACCTTATATGTTAGAAGTTGTCGACTTCATACGCCAATTCAGTTCTTTCACATTTATATGACATATATCCTAATTATACCTTTACCAAGTCTTCTTGACATCATATGCATTTTGAATTTTCTGTGCTCTGACTGTTTATTTTTATTTTGTTATTAATGTATTTTCTACTTTTTTATTCTACTTACCAATGGTAACATTCTTACACAATTATACACATTAATAAAATAAGAAACACCATCCAAGTAGTGAGTACTAAGGTGGGCAAAAAAACCTATATAATTTAGAAATTTCCAATATCATATTTTTTGTAAAGCTGGATTCAAACTATTGAGCATCTCCAACGTGCAAATATCTGTCCTTTGCTCATTTATATGATGTTGCTTAATAGTTTCTATCAGAAGGTTTTCTATCAATGTATATCTTATGTTTTATCGTTTTACAAAATGTTTTATGGTCTATGAACTGATACTGTCGAAATTGTCGTCTAATTAGCTAAATGTACAGTAATTTTGGTTATTTGCTATTTATACATCTGTTACATCTATTTATAATTGGAAACTAAAGATAAAAAAATTGTACTTCTTCTTAAGGAATCAGTATATAAGTAAGTTTTGCCTCACCTTTCCATATCTCTGTCTGTCCATTATCCACTATCAAGCACTCATGTTTTACTTCGGTTTTTGATATATTGAAGTGACGTCCTGAAATACACAGTGGAAGAATAAATGCATATGCCGGTAAATTTATATTTTTCCATATTTCAAACATGTGTAGTTCCATGACAGATTGTGGCATGTAATTATAATTTTCAGCCATTGTGGGCGTTTCCTGTTATCCATTCTTTTACACTCAAGTTTTACAGCTGTTTTTGACATATTAAAGTTAGGTCCTAAAATGTAAAGTGAAGGAATAATTGAACACGCATTATTTCTGTGATCACTTTATTGAACACATTTAGGCCATGGGCTGCAATCACTTTCCGTGCACCCCCCCCTCAACCCCCCC